>VZUI01095437.1:0-62221 GCA_013401135.1 Cettia cetti | reverse complement strand
ATCTATCTATCTATCCATCCATCCATCCATCCATCCATCCATCCATCCATCCATCCATCCATCCATCCATCCATCTAATCTATCTCTGTAAATAAATCAGCTAAAACCATGGTAGGTATTTTCTGAAAGCTATCTACATAAATGAGATTTTTGTCTTACTCCAGGGAAAAATGAAGTAGTTATGTTTCAATGCATTCTTACTCCTATCTCAGTTCATTCTTTAAATTGATATTGTGATTTTCCATTTCCAATTATTTTTTATTTTCTTTTACAGTTATCCATGTTTTCTTTCTTGATATCAGTTCATATTTACTTATACTATCTCTGATATTCATTGCTTCATATCCTTTAGACTACAGCTATGAAGAAAATTGTTTTAATTTTTTTCTTCATTTCCTCTAAATTTTTAAACTTAGTGTTGGAGATATGAAAAAAATAGTCCTAATCTGTATTTAGACTACTGATAAGCAATATTATGCTTCATACTCTTCTAATTACATTATACCCAAAACAAAGACTGAAATATTCTTCAGTTCTCTATAAATGTAGCAAATTCATAAGCAGACATCGAATAATTATGTCCCCCTAATTTATTTGACCCTTATCCTATAACTATTATAGCTTCCTTACTTTCTTTTGTAGTCTCTTGCTCCATGGATGGCTATTTCGAACAGAAGCAGTCCCATAGTCCCATGGAAATGCTGGAATCTTGGAATTACCTCTCTTCCTACCTGTATCTCCAGTGCAATGGCAAATCTCATTATTTTTAGCAAAAAGTAATAACTTGTGCTGAATTTAATATGTCATAATTCATTTTTTTCCTCCCACAATGAATTAAAGAGCAAGTTAGGGCTGCTCATAGACAAGTGATCTGGGTTTTGACAACACTGAACTCCTATGCTGGAATTAATCAATCTCATTACCTTCTCAGAAGGGGCCTCTGCCGAAATGGAAGAGACTCCACTACTCTGGTACCTGGTCACTGTGTCTTTGGTTGTCTGAAGCACAAAAATATAAGACTGATTTATGCCCAGGCATGGGTAGTTTATCTTTTTCCACTGAAAAATTAAATTTCTTGTGAAGTTTAATACAGCCCCTTGAACAAGACTGTGGGAAAAAAGGTCTTCTTTTGCAATACTGCAGTGTGTAATGACAAAATAACCAACCTGGTTTACTGCAGTAGAAAAATACATATATCTCCTTTTATTCTGGGGTCATAGTAAATCATAAACCTGTTTTGTGAAACCAAACCTATGTATATGCATGTATTGGTTCCTGCACAAAATTCAGTTTTAGTTCTCAATTACAGCTTCCACTACTTGTTAAAGCAATGATTACGAAATTTATCTATGTGGTTAAACATCAAGATAGAAGGCTCTTACATAGAAGATAGATGTTTACTGACAGAGGAAAGGGAAGAATTTCCAAACAAAGAAGTGCCCCCTGTCAAAATCTGTTATGCAACAAAGCTCTTCAAAAGTGTGTGATATTCTTGTTGGCAGATCTGAGTGTTTATAGGTGGGCTGATTACTTTCCAGTGTCCTCTGCAGACAATAGTGACAACAGTGAAGGAACTGACTTTTCTGAAGCATTTGTTCAAATCTCAGTCAATGTTAAATTCCATCCTTTGAGTTCAATGAATCAAAACTCAGTGCTGATAATTATTGTATTTGCAATCCCAGAGATTTTACAGCCCTTGAGGCAGAGCGGTAGCATTCAGGTAAAGAGCAATGAGACTCAGAGAGCTGCCTTGTTAATTGACCCAAATATCACACAATTAATGAAGTGTTTTAACAGATTCTGTAAGCTCATGAGATGTCTGAGTGATTTGGATGCTCTTAAGAAGCAGAGAACCTTTATCAATGCCAATGAAGGCAAATAGTCTAAGCAGAAATACTGGCACATATTCCCATCATGGAAATGAACATAACCTCGATTCTCATTTTCTCAGTGTCTTCATAATGTTTTATATGACCTCTCCTTTATAAGCATTTTTAATACAGTGGAGAAGGTGTGTGGCAGTAAAACCTTCCTGCAGTACAAACGATTTAAGTGGTTGTGGACCCTCTCACAGTTCCTTACAAGCCAGCACCACATAAAAAGATACAAAGTATCAATGACTCCAGAAGATTCTCCTGCATTGCTCTTTAAATGACCATCTGCATTAGCTCCATGTCTGGACCTGATCATTTGCTTTCAGAGAAGGGAAGTAAGTGAGACTGCAGATCTGCAAAGGGAAAAATGGATGGATCTGCTTTTAATGAACAGCAAAGTGCACCTCACCAAGAGGAAGTTTAAACATGAGACAAAGATTGAAAATGTTGGTGTTTTGTTCTTTTGTCTACACAGTGTTTTTACAAATGTCCAGCAGTACAAAGTCAACTGCACAACCCCTGGTGATAACAATTGACTAATATTATTTCTGTCCTTTTTTGGCAGGTATACTCTACAAGCCCATTTGCTGATATTGAGAATATAACCATCAGTTAAAGAGCAATTGGAAATGGTTATAAAGAGGATTAATTTTTAGCCTCTGGTTAGCAATATATGATCCAGTACCAAGAAGGAGTTTCAGTTATTGAAATGTACAATCTCCCCTCTTAAAAGAAATCTTCCCTTTCTTAACTGGACACAACTGTAAAATACTGCATTAAACAGGACTCTGACAAGAAAGCAGTATTGGTACAAACAAAAGAAACCATCAGACTGGTAGACTATTCCTAAGCTTGTAATATCTGCCTAATTTTCCTCCCATGAATATAAATTGCAAAAATCTTACTGCCTTTTTCTTGGGGGTAAAGTTTATCCGTTGCTAAACAGCTTTGAAAATCCCATCTTTGGTGCCTTGAAATTATTTTAGTGAAGGGCAGAAGTAATTGCTCATAGTGTAAAGCTAAAATTGAACAGTAAGAAAAGATGTCATTGCAAAAATGGCCAAAGTACTGTTGAGAAGAAAACAAAGTACTGTTGAGAAGAAAACATAGAAATGATCTCTGAGTTGAGGATACAAGTTTCCAGTTTCTGAGTGCATCAAAGTTTTATGCGTAAAAAATGAACTATACAATTAAAAATCAAACAAAACCGAAAACAAAGAACTAAACCAAACCAAAAACCCCTAAACTAAAATCCACCAAAGCACACACTGTAAGTAATTAAAAGTTTGGTCTATAGATTGATTTTCAAAACAATGTTAATTTGAACTTTTTATGTCTGTGCTTGTGACAAGAATTCATCTGAAATAATTAAACACTTTGAAATGCAATTAAAATCAATGTCTTTGACACAAACCCATTACATACATTTCTTCTTGTTTCTCTTAAAAACACAGCACTTTCTGAAAAGCCTCAAACCAGCATTTGTAGGCAAGTGGTGTTTGAAATGTTTTGATAGTAATAGCTTTCCTCCTACAGAAGATATTTGATAATTGTGGCAATTTTTGTCTTTTTTCATATTTAATTCTATTTTTTTTTATTTTGAAGCATATTTTCTAGCTACTTGTTGAACATTTCAATGAAATTCACAAACTGCCCAGCTGACTGCTCAGTGAAAATTGTCATTCAGTGTAAATAAGAGTGTCTCACTTATTCCAAGAGAATAAGGCTCTACTGTGTAGATATTTTTTCATTGAATGTGATCTAAATTGTCCAGGCAAATCAGCCTCTTTTAGGTATTTCTTGAACATTAAACATTATTTGAACTTGCAATAAAATGCCATTTTTAAATTTTGCAGCCACACATCCATTCATAGATCAATAATTTTATATCAGCCCCACATATGATGAAAATTCAATGAAAAATGCAAGACTGCATAGATTAAAGATAAATAATGCTAGGTAAAGGGAGAAACTTGTCTCGCCTCCACCCCATACCATGTGGCAACCTCTAGTTCACATGTTGAAGACTAATCTAAGTGGGCACAAATCGTTCAGTTGCACAGCAGAACACTTACATTGCTTAACTTTGGCATTTCAGTCAGGCAAACTGTCACCTCATCAAAGTCTCTTACAAAATGTCAGCATAACAGTCTGCTTGAATGTTAGTCTTCCAGTCATTTTGGGATCAAATGTGTCCTCCTTTATGCCACTTTGTGTATTGTTCCTTCACACTTCATTTTCCTATCCTGTTAACACTTGTGAGGGACTCTTGACATTTTTGGTTTGCCATGTGGTCTGAAAAGTAATTTTTTCCCATTTCCTGGGGCATGCTGAGACTTCCCTGCAATTTTTTTCCTTTTAATCCTGGAAGAACATTTGTTGAAAGAGAGGCTAAGTTCTGGAGGTCCCTTAGCCCTTGGCTTTGGAGGTCAGTACTATATGTATCAAAGGAAGGAGGAATAAATCCCTGTGGACAAATACAGACTCACTTTCTGCAGTAGTTTCTTCCTATTGCATCTAATGTGTACACTGAAAGAGGAAATCTATATCCCAGCTTTTTTCTTTCTTATTTTCTGAAAGTTATCTATTGTCATCCATGTAACCTGAAATTGGTTATTTTTATAATGTATCTAGGCTCTAAGTAATTTTAATCCCTTGGCCTCCTTTCATGTTTGATATCTTATTCTGTTCTTTCATTATAGAGCTAAATAATTTGTGCACCTGGGTATTTTAAATGTTTTACTTCACTGTTTCTCACAGAAGAATATCTAGTATAGCATTACATTAGTATTTGCAATAAGTTCAGGTTGTTTTATTTATTGAAATCCAATAAAAATTGAATTTTTACAGTCTTCTAATAGATATAATTTTTAATTAAATGTATTAGAAGAATCCAGACATAACCATCACAACAAACAGTCAGTATATCTGTAGGAATTTTGCCCTAGCAAGTCTGAATAATCTAATTATTATATAATGAAAGAGTGGCATTTGATTGTCTCCTAAAGAGTGGGTACAATTTCTTTCCTTCTCTTTCTGCCAGTATTCTCTAGGTCTGTTTAGGGAGAAATCTGTTAAGGTTTATCGAAGAGCTGTTTGTTAGGTGGGGTATGTTTTAGCTTTTCTTTCCAAGTAGAGGCTATTGAACTCTCTGAGAATTTAAAACTTAAGAAGACTTTTAACCATTTACACAAAGAAGAGACCTTAGCTGAACAAACTGAACAGGTTGAACAATCTGAAATTAAAAAAGAAAAAAATTTTCTTATATTTAGAAGATATTTGATACTTTTTGAGATAAAGGTGGAAAAAAAAGGAGCCAAGACCCAGATTGTGTGATTGCTACCTCAGAAAAAAATGTCCTGAAAAGTGACATCTAAGTGGTGGGAAGAATATCTACTAGTCATTGCAGAGAGTTCAGAGACATTTCTTCAGAGAACAAGTCAAAGAGAAACTCCTTTCAGAAAAGGATAGATAGATTTTGCTGCATCAGAAACTGGACTATACAATAGAAGAAGCAAAGCAGAAACTGAAGCTAATATCACGATATAAAAGGAAGAGGCAAATGCAGCAGCTCAGGACCACAGTGAAAAGGGAGAAAACCGAAGAACAAAGAGCAAACTTCCTCCCTTAGCCTTCAAGGAAAGAAACTGAAAATTGAGTCAAAATGATAGAATCACAAACACAGCAAATAAGGTAAACAAAATAAAAAAAATTAAGATAGGAAGCAAGAGGTCTCCTAAAGAAAAGGCAGTATGGCAGAGATGTATTATAAACTGACAGTCACATGTTTGGACAATGATAGCTGGAATCAATTTTACATCTGAACATCTCCCTGTGTGTGATATTTCACTGTTGTTCATGATGCTAAGAAATGATGCAGCATGAGAGACTCCTTTTTGTTCAGTTCTTAACAGCTCTTTCCTTACTCAGAATGCTTCTGGGAATTGACAGCCATTTCCAAGAGCAAATCAGCCTTTCTGCTTCTGTTTACAGTGGGGGTAATGCACTTGTGTTCTGGGCTATTACACAAGCTCATGAACTGGTGGTGGGTGGCTGCTGTTTTGTGCATGAATGTTTCACACCAGTTTCCTAGATAATGCCTTAATTTTACAGATTTTCAAAATAGGAAATCAATGATTTCTAATGAAAAGTCTTTTCTGCCAATCTAATCAACTAAATTAAGCACCCATTTAATTTAAAACTGGTCTCATAGAGTATTTCTATTTTTTTGCCACCATGCCTAGTTAAGTTTTCCATGGGCTAGAATCTTAAAGCTCATGTTCTCAGCAAAATCTATGCAAAACTGTTGGACTACTGTTAGAGTAATGTTTTCCTACTTAAATATCAGATTTAGTAGGGAGGGGGAGTGGGGACTGGAAAGAAAGGGGAAGATCTGCATTTATTCCTACAGGCTTATACATAACCCTACTCATATGTTCCCCACAGAAATGTACTTGTCCTTTGCGTCACTGCTGTATAAAACTTCGGGTTTTCTTCTAATAGAGATATTTTCTTGCTACTGTCTTGAAAAATTCAAAATGTATTTACATCAGTAGCTCACTTCACTGATACTCATCTATGTCATATCACAGTTTGCCATGTATCAACTCAGATTGCATAGTTCTTCATTGCTGCCCAACTGCTGCCTTTTTGAAGGCAGAAGTCTTTTTCCAAGAGGCAGCATGACTGAGAGGGAGCTTGTGGACTGAGGTCCTCTCAAAACCTGTGTGCTGCTCAGCACTCTGCTTGGTTATTGTAGGGTGTGGGAAAGAATGTAAATTCAAGTCAGCTAGAAAGTTACGTTCTTTAATTATTCATTTTATATATTTAATGTTCTTTTTTGGCACAGAAGTGTTCTTGAAAAATATCTGGGATTGATTGTTTAATTTCTTTAAAATTGTGGGAAGTTCTGCCTAAGATGCTATACTGCCTTCGTGCTCATATGCAGTCTTCACTAATCTTGGTTATCCTGTGGCTACACTGCTTAATTTGCAATTGTGTTTTTTTCCCTTGACTGAACTGTTGTTACACCTTTAACAGCTTTTGGCTCATTACATAAATTGCAGGATTTTCTTCTTTCCATAGCAGGAATTCTGAATTTTCAGCTGAATAAGCATGTGCATGAGCAAAGGTGTGGACTCAGAAAATGTAGCGTTAAACTGTTCTCATGTTGCTAATGAGGTGCTGGGGTAAAAGAGGCTGCATCTGGCTGAATAAAATCTCACTTGAAAACAGTGTACAACAGCTTGTTAAGCTTGCATTCACAGATACAGACCCACAATCCTTCTCCTTCCTTCTCTTCCATATGCTCATCAGCCCCCTGTCCATCTAGCTAAACTCTCCCTTTTAGAACTGAAGAGGTCTTCAGAACTGGCACCAGGACCTTGCCAACTCATGGGGCTCCCACCCATTGGCACTTAGCTCATTCACAGCTCCTTCCCATGGACTGCCAGGGGAGGCAGTTTCTGAGAAGAAATCGTGGCCTGAAGGTTAAAATGCAAGGAGGTCTATCTTTGGAGGTAGCTTGGGTCTAGCAAACTGCATTATCCTGCAGATTGAGACCTAGAAAAATGTGAACTTTCTTTCTGAGTCCTAGAGAGCCCCAGCTCCTGTGTGAAAGCCTCTGTCAGTGATTGATCTGTGGGGCATAATTCCTATGAGAGTTGTACAAGCAGTGGAAGAAGGAAGAGCTGATGTAGCCCCAAGGAAAGGGAAGCAGGCAGCATCCTCCAAGGGGTTGACTTGGCCCTAACTGCAGCCAGCAGCAGAGCTGCTGATGCTATCTTTGAGCCACCTGTTGGAGCAGATGGTGGTGGTGGTGAACGAAGCTCTCTTGGTGTTAACTTAAGCTTCCATGAAGGGCGATGAAATTGAGTAAGGAGATTAATGTTTCCCCAGCTCCACTCATCTGGGTAGATTTCTCACCTTTTTTGGGTTTTTTGTTTGGTTTGGTTTTTTTTTTTTTGCACAGTGTCTTTTATTCTATTTGAATAAAACTGGTCTCTGTTCTACGCTCATCCTCACTTTTGCTGCTGAGCTGGTTCTTACCCAGATCTCAATAACTATAGTTAAAGAAAATTAAGACACTTTACAATAGTCTGCCAAGCCCAACTACTGGAAACAAAGGGAAAGAGAAAACCAAACAGGTCTTATAACAGAGACTTATATAAATAAATACTAATTAAAATAGGTTTAAAAGCACACCCAATATATAATGGGCTGATTATTACAAGTACCGATTGGATGGGGCTCACCTAAAAGCAGTCAGTCACTGTCACTTACAGTGCTAAAGAAACAGGAATGGGTTGACAGATAGAAAAAACAAAGATGGAGCTGTGGTTACCTGGCCTTTCCTGCTCATTTTAATTTGAACTCTGGCAAGTATGTGCAGTCTAGCTGGTGATGGTTCTTAGGTGGAGTCAATGGAGCATCTCTTCAATATAACAACAAGGGTAATGTTGGCAACATTTTTTTGTAATACAATGTTCTTGCTGTACACCAAGAATTAAAAGCAGCTGATCTAGGTGGAGTAGAAGCACAGCCATAAGAGAGAGGTAAATTTGAGGCTTTGACAGATGAGTCGCATTAGTTAAGTAGACTTTAAACTCTCAGTGCAAGAAATAAACACTGTAAGACATGTTCACTCTCTTAATATTGATGTGTGAAACAGATTGTATTTTAGATAGTCCTGTATTGTTATGTTAATTATAGGAGCACCCTAAGGTAAAGATAGCTATTTGCCTATATCAAATTAGGTGAATATTATCCTATAGCTATCATCTTCAAGGAAAAAAAATTATGGTCATTGGAGGATGTCACTTGGTAGCCAGGGTAAAGGCTCTGGGAGATCAGCTTGATTTTCCATCTTTTAATATCAGAACACTCAGGAAGAAAATATGAAGAAGGCAGAAGGAAGAAGACATATCCTGTGAGGAATAATTGAGGACCTTGGGATTGTCTAATTTGGAGTAAAAGAGGTTGAGAAAAGACATCAGTCCTTCCTACAGATTTGTGAGGAGATGTGAAAGGGAAGAATGTGCTGATCTCCATGGGGTCTAGAATCTGTTCCAGTCTCATTCCCTGGAACATTTGCTCTGTGGACAAGTGTGAGATGACAAGGAAAAGGATGGAGCTGACCTTGTCAAAGCTATGATTTTCATGAAGTACATACTCTCCCAGCCAGGAGAGTAGAGTTTGGTGCCAAGGGTAGGATATATGCTCATCTGACTGTCTCCTTTACCTTTGTCTCCACCCTCACAGGTTGACTATGCTCCATATGCCCTTGCCTGGTTTCCCAGCAGCAGCAGGAGGTCTACTTGTGCAGGAAAGGTGTTGTGATGGATGAAAAGCTGACCTTAATAAGGCATTCACTTTAGGATACACCTGAATCAGGGTTCTTGTGGGAGAGACAGCTATGCTGAAATACTGTCATGAAAACATATGGGAAACAGAGGTTGTTCTTCTCAAGAGGAGCTTGAGTTCACTTCTGCCCAACTCAGAGAATATAAATGCAGCCATAAGCAGGATAAGGCTGTTTGTGAATCTTCATGATCTTTAAGCTGCTTAACTTGTTTTGAATACTCATAACAAGAGGAATAATGTCAAAGACTTATTCAAAGACTGATTGCAATTTTATTTTTTTTAATATTCTCCTCTGTTTCCATAGGTGTATCAGTCCATTTAGAACAGTTTGTGTTTTTGCTTTTGCAACAAATAAAATGAATCATTGACTGAATAATAGTCTTCTAAAACCTGGTCACAGAAACTTCATGAATGATCATACAAAGAAACAGATGATGAAATTTATTTTATCTGAACATGCTTACATCTCAGAGCATGGCTTCCATGGTAAAAAGGGTCCATTTTCTATATAAAAGATTTTTAAATATAGTTCAAATAAAAATTAAATATTCTGACAAATGTTTTGAAAAAAGAAAAAGAAACATAATGAAAGTGGCCCAGAAGTCCAAAGGTTCTTTCTCTGAGCTAAGAAATGAGCAGCTGCCTATAAAAGAGGCAGCTGAACTGGGAATAGGAGGTAACTCACCTACAACTCAATGACACATCTTGACCAATCTCACACTGTAAATATCCATGATTGCTAGGCTGCATCCTCCAGAGCAGACACTGCTCTACTCCTGTCAAAATATTATGAGTCATTCTGAATTGTCTTGTAAAAAAGGTTAGTTATACAAATCTGATCTCTTTGGTTGAGGAATCTTGTACTTCTCACACACATAAAGTGATCTCCTTACCTGTTCAATCTAAACTTCATTTTGCTCTACTTTGCCTGAATTCATTGCAGGGGTGGGGCTGTGGTCAGTGTAAAACATACTCAAAGATTCGTACAAGTGTGTTGTAGTCTCTGGAGGAAATGTTTCGTGAAAATTCTACAGAGATTTAGTACTGCCCATCATAGCTTACTCCAGGTCTACTTCTAGACTAGTTTATACACATGACAAAGATGAAAACATCTGAGAAATTTTATCTACAGTGGATTGAATTAGATGCATAGTTCCATTTCAGTCTCATGGTTGATGTTCAGAGTTACATTATTGTAACTAACCCTTAGTACCTGTGAGAGAAACAGCTGTTGTCCTGCTGTTAGGATCTTTTCCTTCTTTTCCTGTATTTTCTTAGTACACCGGGGAACATGGGAGGCTTTGCAGTCCTCTAAAACCTGTAGTATTTCATGCATGGAGCATATACACCAATCGCAAATATGTAAGATATTAAAATTTCTATTATTTTACTACTTGTGACATAAAAGAATCATGTTAAATGCAGTGATATTTACACTTTTCTTCAACTGCTGATAAGATTGCCTAAGCAGTAAAAGTGGAGTTGTAAACACATTTATTCATACATTAACAGTTATACCCTTGAGAATATTTCAAGCAAAACTGCATTCAAATAGACTGTTTATTTGTTTTAAGGACTTTTACAAAAATCAACAATTAAATGGTCCATCTGTTCCCCAAACACTTCTAGTTAAACATTTGACTATACAGTTTTGAAATGGCAATTTTGCTAAATTAAACATTCTGTGTTGCTTGTGTATAAATCCTTGACTGCTAAAGGGAAGCAACAGAGTAGACAAAAGGCTGGATTTGCTAATTTAAAATATGGTGTATATCAGCAGAATAACACCCACTTATAGTACATTAGGTTACTCTTTTTCTTTTTCTTCTTAGGAAACTACAGGTTTAAAATATTCCCTTCTGAAAGCTGGGTTAATCTTACAATTAAAGAACACAACAAATGACTCTAAAATCACTGGGAAAGTACTTTCAGCATGTGTTTGTGGAAATAGCTTTTCAAAGTGTATTTACATCCCCTAGATTTCTTTTTCCGGCATTTTATTGTTGGGCTAGAACCTGCTGATAGTCCTGTTAAAATGAGCCTCCACTCTAAAACCAGTGCAAAGACATGCTAACATTAAAAATGCATACAGACAAAAAATGGGTGATTAAGAAGAATTTATATTTTTCATTAAATGAATGTACATGATTCTTGGAGCAAAGTGATTTATTATTAATGGAAATTCATGATTGCTATTAATTACACATTTTTAAGTGTTTTCATTTTAGCCTGTCATCAATTTCCCATAGTAAAATAATATGTCCCAACTTCAAATATTCTGAACATTACTTTGCTCTTAAATTGTGTCAGGATTTTCCTTTGGACAATCTGTTTTTTGTTGATCATTTCTTCCACTTAAAAACAACTGTCCCTTCAGTCTTCATTTTGCTTCTTCAGACTACTGCTTTTAAACTTGTTTGATTTTTTTCTAGAGTAGATATACCTTGAGGATACGGAATAAAATTTTAAACTGTTATTTTATTGCCCCTACTATTATTGCAAATTTGTGCAATCGGGTATTGGTGATGAATTCAATATGCTCATATTTTTTCTTTGCATGCAAGTTAGTTAATTAACGAATTAAATTTTCCTTCAGGATTTTTTTTTTTCTTTTACATGGGCTGGCAATGCTTCAAGAAATAATTCCTTGAAATGATTTTATTTTGATTCATCAGACTACATCTTCAACAATCAATCTGTATATGCAAAATTGACATGGAGGCTGAACAACTTTGTAATCACAGATGGCAGGACAGATGCTTCACATGAATTACAGTTATAAAGAAACACCAGCACTGAGAGGAATGAGTATATTGCCTTCAATGTGTCCTGAAGATGCCAAATAAAATTGCGTGAAATGGGGGAAAATTTGCTTTACTATTATTTTAGAGGTGTTCCATGACTGTAAACTAGGAATACTGTTTGACTCAATCTGTCTTTGAATTCCAGTAGAGAAATTGAAAAGTGTAGGAGCCTGCTCAAAAACAAGGAAATCAACCAGGGATATTTACACAGGAAAAAAAGCTAGATGGTCAAATAATAACAAAAAGTAATAAGGAGCAAAGTTTTAAATAGGCATGGCATCAATGTGTTTGTCTCATACCTTCCTTCAGCCTCTGTGAAATTGTTCAAATCTTAGAATGAATATTTACTGCCACACTACCCTTATTTAATTTTAATATTTTATTATATTTTTACCTTTTTTATTTTTTTTAAACTCACTACTTTGTTCCAGCGTGTTGCAGGGATCTTCATTCAATGCATTTACTCTTTTTCCCTGATTAAGACCTCAGTGTTTGTTTAACTCTTTCTAGCCTGGAATTCTTTTTGCAAACAAACAGATGAATAATCCTCCCTCCCTCCCTCCCTCCCTTCCTTCCTTCCTTCCGCCCTTCCTTCCACCCTCCCGCCCATCCGCCCTTCCTTCCTCCCACCCGCCCGCCCTCCATTCCTTCCATTCCTTCCATTCCTTCCATTCCTGCCATTCCTGCCCACCCGCCTGGAAGAAGAGGAGAAAAAAGCAAAGGAATAGCCAGTCATTTCTGAACAGATTATAGAAAGATCTGAAATCTGAGAGGCTCTGACAGAGGAAAAATTTGAATGATGCACAGTGAAGTAATTTGAAGTGTAAATAGGATAATTCAGATTTAGCTGGAAGTCTAGGAAGGAAAACATGCATTTTAGCAAGAATATACAGGGAGAAAAGATGATTTAATGGCAGATTGCAGGCAGGAAAGAAGAACAGAAATGAGTCCATGGGAAATTAGAAGACATTGTAAATTAAATTAAGTCTATGGAACACAGAATCTGTCGGAGGAAATATGTCTCATATACTGTGATGACTTCACCTGTTGTCACAGCACTGGATTTAAAGATGAGTCACCAGGGATGAATACTACCTTATTTGAAAAGAATAAAATGTTAATACCTATGTCAAATGGAGAAACAAAATGATCCTTGTGGATTCCTTCCAGTGCAGAATATTCTGTGAATCTGTGAAATCAAGTTAAAAAAATCA
Organism: Cettia cetti; assembly: GCA_013401135.1. Classification (NCBI taxonomy): domain Eukaryota; kingdom Metazoa; phylum Chordata; class Aves; order Passeriformes; family Sylviidae; genus Cettia; species Cettia cetti. Next base: position 48,967 of record VZUI01095437.1, on the reverse strand, counting down.
GCTGCAAGCTCTTCGTACATATTAAATTAAAGGATATGTTGCTGTTGTGTCTTTGGAGAATTGAGCAAAGGAAAACAAGACGTAAATATTTTGGGGGCTTTCTTTTCTCATTTTTGTCTGCATGGATCATAATTGGTTTAGATTGCTGGTCTACTCTTTTTACTCTGTTATTTTGTCTTCTTTTTTAGTAATAGCGAAATAAATTGGACTGTTTGCCAAATAGAAAAAAGTTAGCTAGCTTTGAAAATTCATTCTCCTTCTTCTTTTACTTTACTACAATGAAGATAACAAATTTGACCCCAAACAAAAATCTAAGCCCAAACTCACAGCAAAATAACTGACAAGAGGCAAACTCTACAGGTAAAACTGAGGATATGTTCTGATTCGTGCATAACCTATAGTTATTGACCCACATTATTTTATTGTTAAATATGTTTTTGTTACTATTACCTAAGTGCTTTATGAAAAATACAAGACTCCTGCCTTGAGAACCTGTGGCTCTGCTTCAGGTATGAAGCAGCAAGGGAGTAAAGGAGAAGAAAGGGGATGTGAGAAGAGCAAACCAACAGAGAAGGCAAGTTGTTTGGCTGCACTGCACTTCTAAGGTCAGCTAGCTTAAGTTACATAGAAGAAGAAAGAGTTCACTTGTGTCCTAGACTCAAAACAGAACCAGACAGGGCTTAACTGTCTTTTTTCTTCCTTTCTATAATGTTTTAAAAGTGTGCTGGAGTGTATAAGCCTTCCAAAAAGTGCTAACTTGGCTAGTAGGTGGTAAAACCAATGTTCTAATGTTTTATTGGCATATTCAATAATGAATTGGGAAAAATTACTTATTTCAGTTACATAATTAGTGGTCTCTTGAAATGGAACAGCCACTATCCCTATCCCACCAAGCAATTTACCTTCCTTTTTTGCCATGGGTGCTCTAGACCCCAGCCTTTTGCACCAAGCTTGGAAGTTATTCATGCTATTTCCAATCAATGCAGGACACAAGTTTCCAAGTACTAAGACTCTGACTGTACCCTGATGCCAACAGACCTCTTTCATAATGACAAGTTTGCTTTCCTAGAGTGACGAAGAGGTGTTCTCAATGGAGGACAATTATAGGCTGTGCTAAGTCCTAAATGTAGTCCCCAACATTAAGAGAGTTGCAACTATGCCAGCTCTGATATTGAGATAAGAAAGAGGGGAACAGTCTTAAAAATAGAATGTCATTGTGGGTTTCAAGGTAAGAATTTCATCGGGCATTTAACAGTCATAGAGAAAGATGTTAATTCTTGGTCACTATAGAGAACACAAGCTTTTCCATATGAACATGTGAACAGTTAAATGGAATTAAGAACTTCTTATGTTTCTTTGTTTCAAATGAGAAATTTTAATGGAACGGTACTGGAAAAGTGCAGGAAAAAAGATATGAAATGAGTGTTTTGGAGAGATATTTAAAAAAATTCTGCCAAAGTGAGATTGCCAATGCTGCATCCAGAAAAGCTTTATATTAATTATCTGTGTTCACAAAGTAAGAATGATTACATCAATAAAGGGTGATTCATAGTTAAGTGGTGCCTTTCAACCATACGACATCTATTGAGAACAAACACTGTGCTACATATGGAAGCCAACTAATGCACTAACAACATAATTACAATGATTGCAGCTGTGACAAAAGATATGAGTGGCTTTCAACCACAGCATACAACAGCTTACAAGAAATGCATTTTTGTCAGTTAACTCTGTTGCACTTTTGGTTATGAGAACAACTAGAAGGGAACTGGACCTGTTGGCTTATACTAGACGCTGTAGAAATTGATAAGAAGGGAACCAGTTATTAAGACTGCAAGAAAAGAAATGATCTAAAACCAAGATAGCTTTCTGCTATCATTTTTATCATACCATGCATTCAAGTTAAGAATAATCATAACACCGCAATGTATGTTGTCCTTTGTGTATAGCAAAACAAAAATGAGCTTTGGGAAAGGCAAGATTGGTGATTATGTAAAGATTACTCATTCCAGAAAAAAGGCAACACTTGTAAAGAAGTAGAGAATAGTGAAGATTTAAAGGTTTATCAACACTGAATATTGCAGGTATGTTACAAATGGAACGCTGCCTAAAAGATGACAGTCTGTGAAGGGGTTCTAAAGCAGACAAAAATGTGGTGCTGTGTGGGTTTGCAGAAACATTGCTGGTGAGTAAGTACAAGAGGAAGGTTTGTCCTAAAGCCCAGAACCCAGAAGTGCAAACACACAGATATTTGCAGTTTGACATGACCCATCCATAAGTTCTACCTCTTCCAAATCCACCACAGACACAAGTCTGCACTGTTGTCTCTGAAATCTTTGTTTCTGAGAAGACAGTTCACCCACAATCTGATATCTTCATATCACTACTTATACTGCAACATCACTGAGCAGGCTGAATGAGAAAAAGAATAGCATTTATTAAGTAGAACTTTAGGTCAGGTACTTCACTAAAAAATTGGGAAAAATTTGCCTAAACCAAAATAATGTTAAATTTTATTAAAAATCTGGGACCTTAGGCTCAAAGAATAATTACCCTCCCTGTTTCCTACCAGCAGCTAAGCCTCCATCCAGTTAAAGAGAGGTGATTTTCCCTATAGGCACTACTTTCCTGTTGATTCTGTCTAAATTGTTTTTACGCCTTCTAAGTTTAAGATATATCCTTCTTCCTTTCTTTCTCCATGCTAAATTCTCATATCTGAGCTCAGTGAAACAGAGCAGTGATAGCTTATCTAGCAGTAGAGGCAAAAATTAACTTTGCTATTTAAAGCACTTTCTGCCTTATTACAGTTGGAAGCCTTTTTCAATCTGTAAATTACATACTGTAACAAGTATTAGCTATACATATGTTCTATTAAATTAATAATCTTCATTGTGGCCTTAGCTTTTGGCAGGGACTACTCATCACAACCCATTATTACTTGCTGACACAGGCTCTAGAAATGTTCTGTCAAAACCACCTTCTCCCTCTTTTTATTCCATTCTGTTACTTTCAGAGGTAACTATCAGTGAAATAAGTAGCTAGAAAAATCTAAAAAAGAACTTTAGGTACTGTTTGGAAAAGAACAGAATTAACTGGAAAGCACCATTACCAAGCTGCATACATCCAGGATGTCCCTGCTGCTTAAACATTATTTTCAGTTCTGTTCATCATATCTCAAAGGCACAGAGGATAAGTAGAAAGAGGGCAAAGAGAGGCCACAAAAGTCACAAGAAACATAGAAAAACTTCAGTACAAAAGCTGATTAACAAGGTCTCAAAAGTCTCAAAACTGGGGGAAATTCATCCAAATATGAATTAAATGCAAATTTATATAGAAGATGGAGATATAATTTATTCAGTAATTACGACAGTGAAAGAAAAGAGGACACTGACTGAAATTATTGGGCAGCATATTTAAAACAAACTGACAATATATTTAATGAAAAATTAAACTTAGGTTAGTTTTCCTAAAATGTTGTACTGTCCAAGGTATAAGCATATATAAAAAGTTAAGGAAAATTTGAGAGAACAGACTTGCCCAGGCTTTTTGAGTACCATGGTCCCAATGGTGTCCAGCACAATTCCCTGGACATTTGCTCTCCAGTAAATTGCAGGATTTTCATTGGATAGGAGGGGGTGGAATAACTTTTTGTATATGCTAGTCTACCAGCCTCTAGTTCAACAGGCCTTCATCAGAAGTTTCAGGTGAGCCATCTGGATTAACCTTGACCTGAAAAAGTTCTGCCTTGAATACTTGAGTTCACTTGGCTCAGACAAGTTGATTTAAGTTTGTAGGTGAATCCATTTTAATCATGTTATTTTTTGTAGTAAGAATATATATTATACTACCTTGAGTTAAAAGTTAGTTTAAGTATGTCCACTGAGTGATTTCACCAGTTTATAACATCTTTGAAACTCATTTTATTAAGTAGGCAAGATCTGTGAAAATGTGACCTCATCAATGTCATTATTATATTTTTTGCAAGATCGCACATGACTATGTGCACTAATGGGCTAGAAAGGAAATGGTTAGATAAAACAGTACAGGCATTGGAGCATTTTAAGAATTAAAAAAAAATCTTCCTCTTCTGGTATATTGCTCATGGGGACATCAGGTGGTTTAAAGCAGAGTGGAGCATAGCAATAAGCTTTTCAAGAAAGTTTTTGTGTTCCTTAGGATCTTCATTTTTGCTATAATTTAAATCTATGATCCAGAACTAAAAGAAATCTTTACACTTCATTAGCAAACCAAATATGACTGTGCCACTAATGCCTTGAGATAACACTGATGACGAATGATTTTCTATGCTGTACTTTAATGGTACCTGGCTGTGTCAGATTTTAGAGTTGGAGATACACATGGCTAAGCTGAATTTGATAGATAGTTTACTTACCTCTGAAGTTGCCAAGTTGACACTTTACTGCTTATAGAGTTTTCATGCTTTCACCTGAATTTATAAGCAAAATCTTGGGCACAAGCTTGTAAATGTGATTTGTCCATAATCTCTGCATGACTTAGATCAGGTGCCTGTGCAACAGAAGAGAATTTAAACATCAGTACCAATGGCAGTCATAATTTGCCAAAGTGCAGAGATTTAACAGAAAACTAAACATGAAAATTCTGTCAGCCATTGGGTATGCATCTGTTGCTAATTTGGTGCTTTGGCTCTCAGAGCAGTCAAATCTGACCTCAAAGCTCAGATCATTGACAGGATGAAATGTTCATCTTGTTAAATTTAGTGGCAAAATTGTTCTTGTCAGGAAAGCCATCTTTTCAGAATAGCTTTCCACAGAAAGATGAACCCTTCTGAGATTATAGCAGTCTTACTACTGCATAATTTTGTTACATAGAGAGTTCATATATTTAAAATTTATTTCGCCCGTATTTTGTATATTTGTTTCTACTTATTTTGACTTGTGCTTTATCTTTCTTTTTGAAACACCTACCTGTTGGGAAATAAATCACCTTCCCATTTGATACAGGCAAATGCAGGAACTGTTTCCACTTTTTTGCTTGATGAATCTTGGTGCTTCTCCTTATCTCATTTTTCCATAACTAAAACCAACTTTTGTAAAAGCAATATGTTTAGGGACTTTATATTTCTTGGTGATTTTGCTGGTGAATTTTAAGACAGCCTGACTTGTACTTCATAAAACTGATACCATTTAAGTGTTATTGTACAAAACCACTGTTACTGAGGTAGAATATTTGTTTTATGTATTTTCTTAATATCTAATATGGGTTTTTTCAGAATTTATTCCCTCCCCTCAGCACATCTTCTTATTCTTGTCCTTATGGAATGAAACTTGGTATAGTGTATCCTAAATAAAACATACCTCAGATGTTTTATCTGAATTTTTGTTTGAAATAGCATAGTTTTGGGAAACAGTAGAATTTATGCTGGATCCTCCTTATGCAAGTGGTAGTATTTGGACCTATCAACTACGTCAAAATTTGATCTATCAAATGCCAATGACTATGATCCATAATAGCCAGTTTTAAAGGAGGTATCAATTTTTCAATATTAGTGCTATGCAACAACAACAACAAAAAAGACATGGCTTGTTTCCTATGTACCTCTGGAGGTTCAAAATTTTCCTTCAGATAAGCTTGCTGACTTTTGGATCCCTATCTGAAGGTTATCCAATTAATTTTGGATCTAATTATTTAAAATATAAGATTTGAAAATTTGAAAGAAATAAAGTTCAGTTTTTAAAATGATTCAAAAAGTGGGGACAAGTGAGTAGTTTCATATTCAGAAACTGAAGGAAAAGTTTCATTTAAAGCAAGGTGCTGGGAGATGAAAAATGAGAACTAATTTCCTCTTATTCAAGAGCAGCTTTGTGATTTTGGAAGTATGTTCATTTTTTGCTGTTAAAACTGAAAGGATGCTCCAGCTGTCTTCAAAGCCCTTGCCCAATAGCAAGTGTTCTGATAATATGTTTTTTGATGCACTTTTATTATAAAAAATAACTGTAGTGTCTCTGATAAAATTAGCTTCATTTGAACAGCTGGCAAATTCTAGTTTTTAAAAAGAGGACCCCTGTTGAGCACTCCAGTTGAAAAGAGGACATAAATTACAATAAAAAATCTTGTCACGTAAGAGACAAGACATATATGATCAGTGGTAGTATACCAGAGGGCTATATCACATTTTTCTCGATACTTAATCAATGCTAATAACTATATAATTGCATCTATTTTCATTTAGGAAAGATCTTAAGGATACACTTGATGTTAAGCTGAATTTAACACACTGGCTTACTGAGACCTCCTTGATTACAAAAATAACCTTTTTAGAATAAGAAGGGAAGCATGCATCAGTATTTTACTTTATTAACAGATATATTTGAAACCCAGATTCTGATGAGAAATATAAGTTTTAGAATATATCCTCCTGGCTCCTGTCAATATCCTTTCGTTAGACAGTTGTTGACACTTCAGCTGAAGGTAAAAATTAGCCTGAAAATACACATGGAAAGTAGCATAAGACTGACCATTTCAGGAAGTGAGCCAAGTCATCTGGGGCTGTTTTGAACATGCTGAGGATGTACAGCTGCCAATACTATCAGCTTTCTGAGGTGATGCAGGGAATCTGGCTCTTCCTTTGGGCCAGGAAAGACACAGAAACATCTATGTACACATACATCCCATGGGGAGCACTGTGACGAGACAAATGAATCGCTGACACAGAGACGGAAAAAAACACTTAAGGGTACAAGGACATGGAGCCTCTCTCTCTCAGTAAAGCTCTTACAATGTTAAATTTTCTCCCCTCTCTTAAATTGTTTTTATTTGCTGCAAGATTGAAATAGTCTGACTTTTAGGCTGCAGGGTTGGTAGGCTGCCAACGGCTTTGTTAGCAAGGTGGAAGAAACTCCCATGCCTGCAAGCCAAGTATGCAAGTACGTTCACCCAGCAATGCCTGCACAGTCTCTTGTTAAACCATTTGAGTTTGTTAATCCTCACATTTAAAAGACTGGTTTGCTGCTTGGGCCATTTTTATGTCTTTATTTTGAACTTATGTTTATACTTTTATATCCTTCTTAATTCATTGTGTACTGCATCAGGTCACATATTACTTTTCTGCGGTCTTTTTGGGAATGTGCTGGTGTTTCAGGATCACCTGATTGTGGACAAGGACCCTGGGCAGGGTGCTGTTAACAGGGGTATTTTCTCCCTTCTCTATCTCATATATGAGAGTTTATTGGTTTTGCATGGCCTGGTTTTTGGTAGCAGGGGGGGCCACAGTGGTGGCTTCTCTGAAAAGCCATTGGAAGCTTCCATGGTGTCCAGCAAGGCCAATCCCTGATGGCTCTGAAGATGGACATGCCACTGGCCAAGACTGGGCCAATTAGAAATCGTGAGTGGTAATGCTTCTGTGATAACATATTTAAGAAGAAATCACAACAAAACTATTGGCACAGTGTTAATTGCAGCCAGAGAAAAGGGGGTAAGAACATATGAGGGAAACAACATGGAGACACCAAGGTCAGTGGAGAAGGAAGGAAGCCAAGATTCCTCTGCAGGCTGTGGTGAGATCATGGTGTAGCAACTGTGCCCCTGCAGCCAATGGGGATCCACAGGGGATGCAGAGACCCACCCACAGCCCTGGGTATCCATGGGGAATACAGAGATCCACCCACAGCCCCTGGGGATCCACAGGGGATGCAGAGACCCACCCACAGCCCTGGGTATCCATGGGGAATGCAGAGATCCACCCACAGCCCCTGGGGATCCATGGGGAATGCAGAGACCCACCCACAGCCCCTGGGGATCCATGGGGGATGCAGAGACCCACCCACAGCCCATGGGGATCCATGGGGAATGCAGAGATCCACCCACAGCCCATGGGGATCCATGGGGAATGCAGAGATCCACCCACAGCCCATGGGGATCCATGGGGAATGCAGAGATCCACCCACAGCCCATGGGGATCCATGGGGAATGCAGAGATCCACCCACAGCCCATGGGGATCCATGGGGAATGCAGAGATCCACCCACAGCCCATGGGGCAGGTGCACGTGTCAGAGCAGGCGGGATGCCTGGAGGAGGCTGCAATCCAGTAGAAGAGGCAGTGGAGAGAGAAGGCCCTTTCTTCTGGAGCAGCCTGTCCTTGGAGTTCTGCACCCTGTGGAAGACACACCCACACTGCAGCAGTTTTGGGAGGACTGTCTGCCTGTGGGAGGGACTCACGTTGCAGCAGTTTTGGAAGGACTTCTCCTTGTGAGGTTGGAGCCCCGTTGGAGAAATTCACAGAGAACTGTCTCTTGTGTGAGGGACTCCCATAGTGTAGCAGTAGAAGAACTCCTCTCCCTGAGTAGTGGAAAAAACCTTGGATGTCAAACTGACCAAAAGCCCCACTCCCTGTCTCCCTGCACTGTGCAAATGAGAGAGAAGTTGGGGAGGAGGGGGGAAGGTGTTTTTAAGGACTAATTTTACTTCTCATTATCCTCCTCTGAATTTTGTTAATAAGTTCACTCAATGTCTTTCAGTCGAGCCTGTTTTGACCTTGGAGTGTTTTCTTCCAGTCCTTAACTCATGAACCCTTCATTATATTTTCTCCCCTCTGTCCAGTTGCTGAGGGGCATGAGCAAGAGGTTTTTGTGGGTGCCTGGCATTTGGCCAATGTCAAACCACAGCACAGAGTTCCCAGAAAGGAAGCTGAGCAAGTGCTTGTGCTTTCCTTGAGAAAAAAAAAAGTAAGGTGTAGCGGAGGAAAAGTTTTCTGACAAGCGAGACAGAAGGTTTCAGCTCAGTCAGTTCTAGTGAGAGGAAGGAAGAACAGTGGCAGATCTATGGGTGCAAGGACAGAGGTGGGAGGTGAGCATCCCAGAAACCCAGAACCTGAGGACTGCTCTGCCAGATCAACACAAAAATCTGTGAAAAAACCCCTAGAAATCTGTGATTTCTGCATCTAGTCAGATGAACTGGATATTTTTCTGCTGCACAGTTCTGGATATGCTCTTTTTTTTTTTTTTTCCCGAATGTGAAAGGCCTTCCTACTTGTTTTTGGATTACACTCTGATGTCACATTGAAGTGGTGATGTGATGTCACACATCAGCAGCCGCTGACTTTCCAACTTCTAGTCTTGATGCCAACTGTATTAAAACTTTCAGTGAGTTATAAGCATTTAATTAGGGAATACAGTATTCTGAAACAGTTTGTATTCCTGATTATTTAATGCTACAACAAATTTTGTGTAATTTGAAAAGTTTATCAACAATGATTTAATGTCATCCCTTAGCTTCCATATCTGCTGTATTTTATAGTACAATGCAATTATGAGGCAATATTCTATTGTGAACTATATGAAGACATTTGTTTTGATCACTTAAAAGGAAATGCCCAAATTATCATGGGAGCTTTTACAAATAATGTAAAGGATAAATAATGTAATAAGACTATGAAACCTGAAATTTGCTCCAAACCATGGACAATCCGTTCTACATTGCTGTAAAGGACAAGATACTATAAAATTCTCTTTTGGCTTCTCAAGAAAAACGATGTAGGTCTGATAGGCCTTCAGAATTGGGCTCCTTTAAGTCAGCTGAGAGAAAATCCAAGACTGCTTTGCCACAAGGACTCAGTGAAGCAGGTAGTGTTTAGTCTGACTGCTTCTGCCACTCAGTATGTGGCACAAACCAGCTCACTCTAACTTTCCTGAAAAAAGCTCAAGGCCTGTGAGCACAACAAATTGGTTCTGCACCACACCCTCTAATGATTATTCTTAAAGAGAAGCTATTTCCATGCAAAAAAAAAAAAAAAAAAAAAAAAAAAAAAAAAAAAAAAAAAAAAAAAAACCCCCTGCCCCTCCCCCGCCCCGAGATAATTCAGGACTGCTGGAGTGCTTCCAGAGTGGCCTGTGTGTGGTGCCCTGTGCTTCACAGGCCTGGATGGTGTTTGGGGTGCTGTTATGATCGCGATTCCTGATGCATGATGAAAGGAAGCAGGTTTCCCTGTGAACAGAACTGAGGTTCCCAGGTTACTTTGCACCTACAAGTGTTTTATGACCAGTCTCAGAAGGCATTTGGGAAGGGGCATTTTTTGGTGGTCACAGATGATCAGTTGCTTCTTTGCAACTTTCAGTACAGTGGACAAAAGTCCTCTGATGATATCAACAATATCTAAGCCATGAGCCATTTCAGCCTCTACCGGAGGGCTCTACTAGCTGAAACACCAGCAGTGTCCTTGTTCTGATGCTGAATACCTCCCCTTCTTCAGTATGTCGAAAATGTACCCTTTCAAAAACTGAGGGTATTTTATGTTAGGATTTATCCAGAATCCAGAACTTTTCCTACTCCCATATTATTACTGAAGACATTGGAAAGTTATTTACCGCCTGTTAAGCTACCAAAGGACAAATCTACTCCTGATCCATTGAATAGGTGGCACAGTTCCCTGAGATTTTCAAGGATGTCATTTGCATAGATTGATATGTTGGAGAACTATTTTGATTTATAGTGTTTCATCTTAAATAGGTTTAATTTTAGAAATATGCCTGGATTAAGTAAGATTTTAAATAGTTCAACCACCACTGCATAGAAAAGTAGTGATTAAAGACAAGATACAGAAGAAGCCCTTTCAAGGCTGTTGATCAGTTAGGTATGCTGAATAGCTAGTGCTATTCTCCTGAAATTATCCTCTAGTGCAGTTCAAAGCATCCTATATGTCATGTAAGGCATTATTTATACAATGTTAGGCAATGCCCTCTATTATATCGCTATACAGAATTGTTATGAATGGGAATCACAGTGATTTATTTCTGAACAGAAACTGCAAAATCAAAGTTAAATTAAAAATTAGAGTTAAAATCTCAAGCTGCTCATCACTTTGGATGTCATTAGCAAAATTTTTATTTTTTTAATTTTAAAAGTGCTTCATTTATTTAGGGGGTTTTGAGTGTGCTGCATTGAAAAAGCCTTTTGTGTTGAAAAGGCAGTTTTTCTCTGAAAGTGTGAAACTCTATGACAAATAATTCTGCTGTCCCAATACTCAGATTGAGATTACTATGTTGTTCTTCCCTAGAAACTTTTATGATAAGACCTTGCAATTATGCGTGGTCAGATTTCTGTATCCATGGGGAAGCCCTGTGACAATGTCTGTCAAAAACATTTTTAGTGTGGATCCAGCTGCAAGAATCAGAACATCCTAGAGGATCACATCTCCAGACAGAATTGAGAGCCTGGTCATGCAACTGTCAGCCATGTGCTTGTTCCTCTCACTGCTCTAAAGGGACTCTTGGCATGATTAAGATTAATCAAGAGAATAAATGTTTGTTGCATCAGGTCCCAGTTCTGTAATTCATTGTTTGAAGAAAACATGCTGCAATTTTAAGTATTATAAAATAAAGGAATAAATAAACAAGGCTGATGTGGCTTTGAGGTTTGTTGAGGATTATCATGAATTCCAGTTTGTGAATTAGAACTGGCAGGCTGTGCAAGGGTTTCAAGCCTAGTGCCGTGGATCTCCTGGGAGCTATTTCAGCTTTTCTAGTTGTGCAGCAACACTGATGTTGATTGTGTAAGAAGCCAGCATATTTAAGAGGAAAAGAACTGAGAGGACAACTATATTAAATCAGATTTTTTTCCCTTTTAAAGAAAACATCTGCAAACATTCTTAGGTATTTCTGGTGTGTGAAAATTTAACCTTTAGACAGCTAATGATTATAGTATCTAATTACCTCCTTTAAAGCAGAAAAGAAACTCCAAACAATAAACAATTAAAGCTATTAAATATATTTTTCCATTTTTAATTGTAATAAATCTCATGATTTCTTGATTATATGGTATTTTTTTATTTCTATAGCATTTTCTCTTGTATTTTTCTTCCATTGAGACTGATTACATTTATCCAATTTAATCTATTCCCATCTGAAACCAATGGATACTCCTCAATAATAGTCTGGGCTTCACATTTGCAATTACTTCAAATTTCTGAAGAGGCAGGCTGCTGAGAAATGCATGTATTCATTATTTGGTTACTGAGGAGGTGTGGGGAAGAGGTTTCGTTCTGTTTTATGACTCACTAGAGGGAGCTCCAGACGCATGGGAAGGAAAGGCTTTGTTCTCAAACTAGAAAACTCAAGAAATCAGAAAAAATATCATTCCCAATGGACAGTGATTGCTAAATGCCTGAAAAAGAAAAAAAAAAAGTCCTTTTTTTCTTCTTAGTTAGAGCACTTTATGTGCATTTGTTTTCCAATAATACGTACCTCACAAGCAAGTAACTACAGCATTTAAAGGCTGGAAACAAATAATGTCCAGTTAAAAACTTTGCAAGTAGAAAGCTTGAAAAATGCCAAAGGCCAGTGCCTGTAAGCCCTTTTAAGCAATAGCAATCAAGATATGTGGCTTTTTCAAGTGGCTGGTTTGTCGGAGCTGATGAGAAAGATATTCAGTAGGTTGGAACTAAATCTTTCCTCTGATGCAATGCAATGATTCTAAAGCAGCGTAATATATCTGTAAGTCCACTGATCTGTTATCTGATATTCTTATAGGGCAATGGCTCTTATGATGCTAAAATTGGGATCAGTTTTGATGCCGAAAGAGAAATTCGTTTGAGTGAAACAGAAAGTGGAGGAAACACAAAATAGCACTTTCTGAAGTGTTTATTATTTGCCAAATTTCTTCCAAAGTGCAGGAATTAAGAAAACATTTTGTTCTGGCCTATATTTTAAATGTTTTTGGTTTATTTTTAGTGTTTTTCAAGGAGATGGCTTTCATTACATGACATGAAAAGTTGTCGAATGGTCTAATATCTTTTAATAGTTAGCATTGATATCTTGGTCCCCAGAATATTTAAATTATGCCAGTGGAAGTTCTATTAATATGCATACACAAGCACAAAGCCCATTTTTGAGCTAAGTAGTGGTCACTGAAGTCATTGAAATCTCAGTATACAATGTATAAAAGCAGTTTTTTTTGTATCAGCTCTATGTATCTGATTTCCTAGTACAGTAGGGTTTTCTATATTACAGTCTTCTCTGAACATTTATTTATTCCTATAGATAAAGTAATCTTTACAATATGTATCTCAGAAATATCACATTTGACATTATGGTATTATAAAAATACCAAGAAATAATGTATTGTGTCATCAGGATTTTCAAAAATATTTGTTACATCTTGTTACATGTACAGTATAACTGTATTATGTCTAGTGAAGAATGCAAAAGATGACTATTTCAGCATCACACAATGATTAGTACTGGGACAAAAATTCATAAAATGTTCTATTCAAATCTGCTGTTTCTTCATATTGGATTACAGTGCTGCAGAAAACAGAAAAATATAGCTGTGTGTTTTCATACTCTGATGGATGATATAGAAATTTATGGCTCATCAGAATAAACTAAACCAGTTCAGAATTTATGGCAATATTAATCTTTGACTTCCACAGTGTTTACACTATTTACTGATTCTATGAGGAAGAAGAAGTGCTTTACTCTCAAGGCTGTTAGCTAATAAGCAGTGCTGTCATGATTTATGTCAAGGTAGGTATGTGTCCCAATTATGTGATTGCCTTTGTTTAGGGAGTGGCATTAAGACCTGAGTGAAGCATATTCACTTTTGTAATTCCCCCTTGAGTGCTTCATTTTGGTACAATTTTTGGGATCTCACCTTCTATGAGTTTTGGTCAAAGAAAACATATTTATACTTTGATGTTATTTTAATCTAATATTATGTTCCGTTTTGAAAAACGTAGGGAAAAGAGGAGGAGGCTTTCCTCCTTTCCTGACTCCTTACTTTTTAAGGGTAGAAGGTAAAAATATTTTTTCCTCCATATGTTTTTAATGGAATTACAATAATAAAACATGACATTTCTTTTAAGAGTTTTGCATACTGGTTTCAGAAAGATCTATTTAAAGCTATTCAAAATATAAAAGCAACAGGTTTGGGCCTCTAGAGGGAATCAGATGAAATAAGTGTTAGAAAAACCTCACAAACTCTTTTTCTGTGTAGCACTAGGAAGGATTTCCCATAATTTTGAAATGGGCTAAAATTCTCTTTTTATTTGTCCAAATGTTGATTCACAGCAGCATAAAAAAACACAAATAAAACTCTCTGGGCATATGACCGTATAAGTTTTTTCTTAACAAGAGCAAAATAGAAAGGTTGTGATGTGCATATTGTTCAAAGCTAGAGAATTAAACTGACATTATTCTGTGGTGTTTCTTTTCTAAAAAAAAAAAATAAAAAAATTTATTCCTGCTTCGGTATTTGCCACATCTTTCTGGAATGTTGTACTGGAGACAGGAGAATTTATGTGATGCAGTTACTCCTGATATTTTCTCTCCCACCTGAAAAAAGGCTGTTAAATAATTAAGCAGCAAATTGTGTCACAATTTTACCCAGAAATTGTCAGGAAACATTTTCCTATACTCAGTCTCTGTCCCAGACCAGGGTCTCAGTGCAGCTCATACAATGATGGAAGGAGGAGTCTCAGCTTTGCTGTTTAGGCCAAGTCTCAATGTAGCTCACAGGGCTTTACATTTTCCAAGCACTGTGTAAATGTTAACAGATCTTCATAACACCTCAGTGAGGTAGGTAAAGATTAGCAGCTTCATTTTCCAGGAGAGAAATACCTTGGGAAGGAGTGAATTTGTGAGCTTCTATAGGGATGCGGTGACCCAACAGCTTTGGCATCTGAGAAGTCCCATCCTGCTAAAACACAGTGTTTTGGGCTCAAAACCCAGAAAAAAATCAAGCTGTACAATTATTCCACTAGAGACAGTGTTAAACCAGATAATTAATACAGGTCTGGTGTAGTATGCCAAGACATAATGATAATGTCACAAAGTATATTTTAAGGCCTTGAAATAAGTGGAGTCCAAGAAACTGTAATTATCCCTCACTTATATTTTTGTGATCATTCTGATTTTACAAGTTGGATATATGTTTCATTTTGTGGAAACAAATGTACTGAACTCATGGTTATGTGTGCACTGTGTCTAGACACCAGAGCAATTATAAGGAAAATCACATTTTCATTTCTATTGCAAATTGTCTTGTTAATCTGCTCAATATTTCCTTGTCTAATCATTTTGTTCTGCACTTCTCCTCTTCAAAGAAGGTCAGACAAGCTCTTTTCAATGTTACTACTGCCTGCTGTAGCTATAATATGGGCAATAAGAATCATAATTCATTATTATCATACAAAAATATCTCATTTTTGTACTGTAGCTGATTTATATTTTATTTTTCCAATATTTAAAACAATGAATTTATCAAGGAGCAAAATCTGGTGAGTTCTCTTCCCTGGAAGTATGTGTTGGCCTTTATGGTCACTGCTTTTTTTATACCCACAAGAACTGCAAAAGATGACTAAATATTGCCTCCTCCTTTCTCTCCAGCTGCAGAAGAAATAAAGAGAGAATTTTGCTTTCAGAACCAAACAGAACTATTACCACTACCAATACAGTCTACAAAGCTCCTAATTCCAACATGGGTGTAAAACTTAATGGCTTGGGAATTGGGTCTTTTAAGAAACCGGGAAAAACACTTTTGGATCGTTGACTGGGAATGCAAGTGAACCCCAGATATCTGCCTCCCTAGAAGGCAATATAATTGATATAATCATTGTAATGAAATCATGAACACAGTCACCTGGAATAAGAAGATGAAGAGTGCAATTTTCACTAGCAAAACAGTATTTAAGAACATAGGTATAGAAAATAGTGCCTTGCCCTGAAAGCAGCTCTCAAGGAGGTGCTTCATTCTAACTTCCAGAGAAGTGATCAGGTCCAGAAGAAATATGGTGCTTTTTCTTTTATGGTTTTAGGCATTTTCTGCTGGCTGTTGTAGGTGTCTGTTTGTACAGCTGACTGCAAAATCGTTTTGAAGATTACTGAATCCCGTGGGATAATAATGAGCTTTGGCTTTTCCGCCATAGAAGGGCCTGGCTCAGCACTTCTGGAGCTGAGTCTCTCTGTGCATGTTTACTATCACAGGACTGAGACGTATGGGTGTACAAAGACTGAGAATAAGAGCCAAGATTTTTTCAATCTGAGCCTAAACATCTACTCTTGCATAAACTTGCAGAGTTAAATTATTTATTGTGAATTTTTACAGCAACTAATAATGCCCTTCTTCGAAAATGTAGTTTTGACTTGTGAAATGAGAGGCTGCCTGAGAGTGAATAAAAATGAGGAAATGACCACTGAAGAAAATAGAACAGTGGATAGGGAATGATTTAGTGTGACAATTATGCAAACAAATAATAATTTGAACTACTCAGAAGG
Source organism: Cettia cetti (assembly GCA_013401135.1). NCBI lineage: Eukaryota > Metazoa > Chordata > Aves > Passeriformes > Sylviidae > Cettia > Cettia cetti. The sequence goes on along the minus strand of VZUI01095437.1, from coordinate 32,722 downwards.
TATTTTACCACTGCAAATTGTTAGCATTGTCAACACTTTTTTGAAATTGCAAGCTGCTTGCTGAAATTCTGAATTGTTCCTACTAGGGTGCATATTCCTATGTAAATGAATGCCATTAAACAAATGCTCCTGTGGTGATGATACAAGTTCCTTTCCACATTATCACAAGTTCTTTCCTTAGGCAAACTGCAGGGAGAGAAAAAACTAAAAAGCCATTCATATTATTCAAAGTCCTATTTGTTTCTAAAAGGCAGCAATTTTAAAAAACAGTATTTGTGTCTGTATTGGTGTGTATAACGCTTCTACAGGCGGTATTCTTAGAGAATATGGTAAAACAAAGTCCCCATATTGGTGCTGATTCTTGTCAACCTTGTTATGATAGTATCTTGTGCTTGTTCTGTTCATGAAATTCAGGGTCTCTGTTACTCTTCAAATTAAACAAATCCTGCAAAGATGTCGTTCTGAACATTTCAGGACCTTTTTTAAACCATGTTGCAAGTTAAGCAAAGCTTAAACTTTTTCTGTAAGATTTTGTATGCCATTTTAAACTCAACAGTGCTCATTTAGGATTTCCTGAAACAGTGTTAAAGCATAAAGGGTAAATATTTTAGATTATGCTGTTGGCAGATTGCGATTATGTCCTTTTCATAATCTAATACCATTTATCAAAGAACACAAATTTACCATGTGCAGGAAACTCCTGATTTTCCTTGAGATACCTGGTTTCAGAATTTCAAAGTATTGTGTGCTGATTCTACTAAACATTTTTCAGACCTAGGAATAACATGATGGGCTTGTTCTTTTTCAAGAGGGTAGACCTGAGCTTAGAAGAAAGTGAGAAGGGACAGATAGGAGGAAATGGGTTAACAAAAATGTTTCTAATGTTATCTGTGAAGAAATATCTTGTACCAAATAAACAATCAATGGTATCTACAGGAGAGAATACCCTACCCACATTATCAGCCTGCTTGGCCCATATGTCTCACTTTCTTCCTTGCTCCATTTGGCAAAAAAAAAGTCTTTTGTAGAGGTTTGTTTCCTTTTCAGTCGAGTAATTTACAAATTTTCTTGATTATGAAAAACCTACATTTTTTTACTAAAGTAAAATTAATGACAAAAATATTTTACATTCTAACTGAAAGAACAGCTGTGAAATGTTCAGTTTATTAAGAATTAAGTAGAGAAACCTGAAGTTTTAGTAGTGAAACACTGCAGTTCTCAGCATTATTACAGTATTTTTTCTGCCAGGTTTCTGTTGGCTGAGGTGATTGTAAAGGCTAGGTATGATGATTATCCAAAGAATAAAAAGAATTGGTAGATAATCAATGATGCTGTAATTTTCACAATGCAGCAGAAAATTGGCACCAAATGCTGAGTCTTCTGTTACATTTGATTGGCATTCAGTGCAAACATTGAAAGTGGAAAATAAAAGGATTTTAGTCAGATATATACCTGTTTCAACTGAGAAATTTCTGAAAGTGATTTCTTTAACATAATAGTATGATTATTTTTAGATATGCATTGAATTTTTTGAGATTTTTATTTTCAGACTGCTTTTAATGGTACAGAATAGGCTTTGTGGAAGGAAGAATAAAATCAGTGTATTGTGTTTTCTTGATTCCTTCCCTTTCTGCTCTAATTCTTAAAGCTTTTGTTTCAGTTTTACCAGCTACTGTTGATTGCATTCACAACAATCAGATTTTTTTTTGCAATTCCACAAAAAGTTATGAAGTGGTTAGTCATAAAAGCAACCAATGTCCAAACAGCATGTCTGTCATTTATGGACTGATTTTTTTTTTTTTTTTTTTTAATAGAAGGTCATGCTGTCCTAATATCCATGTATAGAAATCTTGGATAATCTTTCACTCAGATACTTTTATATTAGAAAGGCAAATGGTTTCTGTTTACCCATCTGGAGGTTTGTGTTTGCCATGTAGAAGAGGTATCAGGTTGTCTTCTGAAAACCTGTTGAAATCTGGCTGGCAGACTAGACATAGACCTTACTGTGTCCTGGCAAATCAGCATTTACTCCTTCTAGATGCCTTTTATTTTCAGAAAGCACTGAAAACAGCAAGTATGGAATATACCTTACTTCAGTATATTTTAAATGGAAATGGTGAAAAAGTTTCCTTTGCTACCTCTATTATCTCCTTTCCACCGCCTTTTATCTTGACAGAATCAGTAAGGCTCTCTTTACATGTAAACAGACATTTACAGTTGGATCTAATGGTTTAAGTAAAAAAAAAAAAATCACCCTCTGTCATTTTTGTATACTAAAGGAGTTGGTTGGCTACTCTTCCCAACAGTCCTGATGTTTTTAGAGAAGCTTCTCAGCAGGAAGTGTAGGTTTTGAAAACTTAGAGGAAATGGCAATGACAGATAGTAACTTCTAGTGAAGATGTAAAGGCCACATGAATAGAAGAAACTGAGAAAGAACTGAGGAAAGAAATAGATCTGCTATAAGAATATTAGAATATAGTTCTGGCCTTCACTCAGGTAATAGCTGGCTGTTTCAATTTTCCTTACATTTGTAAAGGATACACTAAGACTTAACTACTTCTTTTATAGAGAAGTGTGTGTATGTAATTTTTCCTTCAGGAATACAGACATGGTTTTATAAAAAAAAAAAAACGAGGAGCTGAAGTAGATTCTAACTTTAAGCACAGATAGATTTTCCCTCTTTTTGTAGTAAGTCAAGATTTCAAATCAGAAGTGCCCAGTTGTTATTTGTGTCCTTTCCTTTGTCTTTGTGCCTTAAAACATTGCCTTATTTACTGAGGTGAGCTGTTAGAAGAATTAGAAAAGCAAGGAAATGTGAAAATAAATAAAGGACTTTATTAGGGAATTATTTTCCTTCATTTTAATCTACCTTATTTGAGCTGTAGTTCATTCATGATTTTCACAAATAATGAAATATTCCCCCTTTGAGACCAAGAATCAAAGAGGCATTGTCAGCTTGAATTTGGTCCTAGATTTAAATTTAACAAAAAAGAAGATTTAATTAAATCTAACAGTGTCAGGAAAGCTTTTGTAATTAAAAAGACTTGAACTGTCCCATCTTGGTAGATAAAGATTTTCCTGCAGTCTTTGAATCCCAAAATGATGTAACACAAAGAATATGACTTTAAAAGAAGATTGCTTAAATTGAATTAAACAAAAATAAATTGATTTTTGCATTCCAATGCCTCAGCTGTAGAAAATTTAAATCAATATGAAACAAAAAGTGAAAGTAAAATAAAACTATTTTTCTTTGTCTTGAAAATCAATGATCATAGGATACATCGGATCATAGAATCCATAATGTTTGAAAAGACCTCTGATGTTGAGTTCATTGTTTTACCAAACTCCACATTGTCAATTAAACCATACCACTAAGTGTAACATCCAGTCATTAATATAAATTAATCTTAAAAGTATTCAATTTAAATAGTTGAAATTTTGGATAATAAAGCTGGAGAAATGGTTATAGATCCTATCGATCTAGAAAAAAACATTATCAGGGCTAATCAGTGAGTGATATTTACCAGACTTGTAGACTTGTTTAAACAGGCTGTCTAAAAACTGTGCCTTCACTTGAAGCTACTGTTGCTTGCTGATAAGGGTCCTATTTCTTTCCACACTGACTATGTTTCTAGTTTAGTCTTCTTTTTTTTTTTTTTTTTTTTAGATTACTTACGTATATATTATAAAGACTTATTTTAACGTTAATTCCATTCTGCTTTAAAAGTAGTTAAATACAAGTTGACTAATTCTTCACTATCATATCTTCACTATCACTTCACTTCACTATTATTTGTTCAAATATTTACAAAATCTGGCTGTTTAATTTTCTGATGGTCCCAAGTCTAAGGCATCTTGAATGGAAAGAATAATTTTAATAAAATTAAAGTAATAGCTTGTAGTAGCATACTTTTTAAATATATGTATTATCACTGAGAGAAAAACTAATATAATATATTAATATTAATTTGTTATTATTATATTTATTTCAATATATTATATTTATTATAAAACAATAAAATAATACAAATATAATCTACCAAAGCTTTGTTTTAAAGTTTAAAACTGGCCTGACAAATCACTCTTCTAAAAAGTCTAAACACAGTGGTTTCTAATTCCCCAAACTCCCTCTAATTCTTAACCTCTAAATTCCTAAATTTCTTTAACTTGTCTACAAACATATTCATTGCCCCCCATTCTGCCAGGGACATTCAGCCTCTCTTGAGGCTGAGGAAGGAATATCCTGTAAGATTTGAGCTTTGAAGGCTCTTTGGATTTTCAACATTTGGTGAACATTAATTTGCATTTTCCTCAGGATTTTGATTAGAAAGAGAATATGAATTTTGGCCTTGCTTAGAAATATTAGGATATCCTTTCTTCTCAATAGGTAGATAACACAGTAAGTTCAAATAAGTAACATGGAACCTCCACTGAGGAAATAAACCTTTGTCAAGAAAATCCACTCTCAGAATTTTTACTTTCCTTTGATTTTTTTGTGAAATTCATGTATATCAATGGTTGAATCTTTTGATAAATAACATTTGATTTTTGTTTAGTGACTGGGCACTTACTTGCCTAGGAGATTCTTTAGGAATTCAGATTCTGCTAATAATGAGTATGCTTTTCACATTGCTGTCATGATGAGGTCAAGTAAAATTCTTACCAGGTTTATAATGACAAAAGCATCCATAACTCTTGCTCTTCTTGGGAGTTCTCCAATCACTGGTGTAAACTGAGGCTCCCTCTTCTCTCCCCATCCCAGTCAGGGATGTCATTCCTGACTGTTGGTAAACTTGTAGATAAGGATCTTCTCTCTCATGTAGGAGCATTCACATTCAATGTCTTTTGCACAGAGGAGAATCTAAACTCCAATTTTCTGCTTTGAGAATGGAAACTGTGTATGGTACTTTAGTCCCATAGTACATATCACAGTTACATTTTGGAAACCTATATGTATATATTTAATTGTACATGTTACTAGAATCTTTATTTACATTTTTCTCCTAAAGTGAAGAACTGGAGAAAAGAGGCTGGTAGCTGACTCGCTGTTCATATTTACCTTTCATCCTAAACAATTAAAAGCATTTTATAAGACATATATTGTTGGTTTATAAGACATATATTCTTGCTGGTTTCTTTTCTCTTTCTGAAAGAGCTGTGAGAGGAGTTCTGACACAGCATCGCTTGGAACTTCTGTGTCCTTCTGTTCCTCTCCTTCAGGTACTGCTTTCTGATAAATATGTAGTGTTTGAGTGATCTGATATATGATGAGTCTATCTGCAATTGGGAACCTTGACATTAGGACTACATTAGAAAAAATATCCACATTAAAAGCAAGTTTCTGGTTTACAGATTTGTGAAATAAAAAATGACTGGATGTTGGATGGCAATAAGCAAGCAACTGGCCCATGTTCATTAGCTTTGATATAGAAATCCCATGAAGAGTCCTCTGAGTTTGATGGATTACACTTTTATTGAAGAATTTGAAAATATATCTCTGTTTGGTACGTACATTTGATGGAATGATGAGACAATGTAATCTTTTTTTTTTTTTTTTTCTGGCAAAGCTTTATAAAATTCAGGCTTTATAGAATGAACATTTAGCTCCTGAATGAATAATTAGTATAGCATGGACATTTTCATTGGCCTAGAGGTGAATTTTCAGATGATTTACCTGCTAAAAGATAGCTGAGTCACTTCATTGCTTAAGGTCTTTGCTTCAACATCAGATATATTCAGTTCAACATTTGTAATTATCAAGCAGTTTACCTTTGCCTGGAAATTACCTACATCTTATTTACAACATTTAAATTATTTTCTTTCAAAACTATTTTTAATAACTGGCTTTAATATCTAATTAGACCATCATTACAGTACACGTTCAGAAAAGTAAAATATACAACAGCAAAAGCCCTACCTTGAGAAGGGCAAGAATTTTGAAGTAATGTAAACAAATAGAGGTGATACATATTTTCAATTTGCTCATTGAAATTGAGGGGATGAAGGTCACCAGATTATTTTTTTTTCTCTCAATGATAATTCACATCGCACCTCCTAAGGAGTTGGAAGCCTCAGCCCTAAATTATAGTATTTTAAAGAACAAGAGGAAGGGGCAAGTCTCAAATTGAAAAAAAAATTCACACCCAACTTGGCTGTAACTTCCTGCTATAACTGCTGTATTCCTTCAATCCCACATATAGGTAATGTCAAACTAAATGAAGTGATGACTCCTCACTGACTTAAACAGGTGCAGGATCAAGTTCTTTGCAAACCAGATGTTCTATTCCATATGCTGGAAATATAATGGGAGAAACAGACCCCCTGGTCCTAATCAATTCATAGCAGCACTGGATCTGTTTAATTTTTAATAATATGTGTACTAGGGCATGGATACAGTTTGAGAGACTGGGCTGTTAATGATTAATGACTCAAAACATCTATCCATTTGTGGAGGCACCAATGTACTTTGGTGAAGCTAGGCTTTGAGTCTGACGAGAAAGACAATAGGATGTTGTTCTTTATCTTTGCAATTGTCCTCTGCTCAATTGTATAACCTCCCCCCACACACAAGGGCCATTACTAGGTCAACTGCACTGACATGGGAGGCAGCTGTTGTGTCTTAGAAGGTGTCATAAACCATCAAAGACTCTTGAAGTGCCCCCAAACTAATTTCTGAGGCCTTCCACCAGAGGACTGAAATATCCCCTCCCCACACAGGCTGTTCACACCTGAATCTACGTGTTTATTAACCCATCAGAATGTGTTTCATGGACTTCTTCCCCTAATCCCAATGGATGAAAATCATCACTTCCACAAAGAGCATCATTGTAGATCCACTGATGGTGATTGTATACTTTTCCCCTTTCTTTTTCATCCTTTCTCTTCCCTTATATAGTTTCATAAGTAATATGAGTGCCCTCATATTGCTTATTACAACAGATAATAATAACTAAAATGGCTGCATAGTTGCTTTACATTGCAAACAAATTGTTCTAAAATAAACCCTACATATATATATTTACAAGCTGATCAGTGTCATTCAGTGTTGCTTCACTCTAATCTGCCCCAGGGCATCTATTAACAAGAACCTGGATTACTCTTACCTTCTGGGGTGTAACACCAGCTATTTCCCATCTTCTAGGAGATTGGTTTTTATTATCCTGGAGCTTGTCTCCTGCAGTATGCCTTTTCCATTTTCCAATGGAGCCACTGTGGAAAGCACATTGCTGCTGAACATTAGACAAGGAATTCCCTTTTTTTTGGGCCATGCTTCATCTTCTTTGTACCATATTTCCACATGCTGTCAAAGCATGGTATCTTTCCCTGTGTCACAGCTCCTTCAGCCATGGATGAGGCCAAGGGGAGCAACTATATTAGCAGATTCACATTAGGTCTTACTTTTGTTCTTTAGTGTATTTTTATCTTTCCCCTCTGATTTGTATACAACAAAATAAATTTGGTCCCAAATGCCAAAAGGTACATGATGAAATGAAAAAGACATTTTTTCTGTGTTGATGTCACTAGTAGCATGACATCAAAAGATAAATTTACCATGAGAATGACCATAAAGACAAAAAAATTGTGTTGTTTACTATAACTGTCAAATATATCTTGTGTCTTTTATATCTTTGTTTCCTGTTCCTACATAATAAGGAGACAAAGAAACAGAGTTGCTTGGAAAAAGTTGTTTTATGAACTTGCTTACAAAGTTTTTCCCTGGTACTGCACCCAACAGCAAGTGATATTGATTCCACAGTCATACATAGATATATGGGCTTTTGTTAGGGTTTCTGCTCTTTTAATTTTGGTAATGGTCTAGACAACAATAACCCTAACTTACTGTCCAGGCTTGTGACTAAGTTTTTCATTAGTGAGTATAAAAATTTAATACTGTAGTGCATACTTATAAAACCAGTGTAAATATCTTAGTTGCTTACATTAATATTATATGACCTTATGATAGTGATTATCTGACTTTTGCAATTCATCCAAAATAGAATGAACTTTAATTTTAGCTTTAGTTGTATGATACAAATTTATTTTCTATTTTCTATTCTCTCTGGTTTATTTGACACCAGTTAAAATTTCAATGCGATTTTGGATGTGGTCTTTACGGATGCCACAAAAAGCCAGCCCTTCAAATCTATGACTATTTTTCTCTCAACACAATCATCCTCTTGCATGTTATGATTTAATCTATCTTCAAGCAAGCAGAAAATAATGCATTGTTAGCTGCAGGGAAGTGCAATACTTCTACCAAAGGGGTTTGTATAAAATTCTAGTTAGACTAAGAAAAAATACCCACTTTCTCTGTCCATCTTCTTTCCAATCATCTCCTCTTTCTCTTCTTTTCTACACATGCTCATCCTAACTATAGTACACAGAACAGATTGCATTACCAAGTATATTCATAAGCAAAGGCTAAAAGATCATGCAGTAAACATTTGCAGATATATAAAGAAAAAGATGAAAATAAAAGATACTTTATTGTTATATTCTATTCATAATAAATAGAAAAATAGAATAGATGCTATCTTACTTTTACAGAAGCAGCAGCAGCCTTGCCCCTCAAAGTAACAATAATGTTATTGTTACAGAAATTTAGGCTTTTTTTTTTGACTGAACTAGAGTTAGTTTCTTTCTTCATGTGACAAGACTTATTAGTGCAAAACAGTACAGTTTTCAACTTCTTAGGCTAAGAGGAGTAATTCTAGCATGTAAAGAAAGTAATATTCCTTTCTCAAAACAACTCATAAGTTGACATGTTTGGAACATTATGAGGAGGTGTTCATGTTTAAATAACAGCAGAGAAAGACACAAACAATTATGGTAATGCTTATTTCTTTCTCAATTATTTCATGTTAGAGAGGAGACAGAGGCAATCCTCTAGGACCTTTCAGAGAGAGAACACATGATGAGTCCAAATTTCAGTTTGAACCACATCTGCCACAGCAGGAATTTTAAAGTCAACAGGAAAATAATATGCATATTTAGAGTCATTTATTAAGCTATTCACCAGAGATCTTCAGTTTGCCTTTCTCTCTCATTCAGCTACATAAGGAACTTACAAGATCACATAGGAAAAAACTCCAGACTAGGTACCTAAAACATAGATGTTTTCCTCAGGATTTTATATCTATTCACCTTTTCCTCCTCTTTTTGTTATAGTTTGTTGAGAACACATGACCAGAACTAAATGTAGTGTGTCACATAAATATACCACCATTAAAAAAAAATTATGTACAAATATTTTATGTACAAAACATACAATTTTGTACATTACATAAATGCATATATACATAAATATATGTATGTACAAATACTTTCAGGATATTTTATCTTGCACTTTGAATAACCTAATATTTTTTTCTTTAGCCAAAGTTAGCAATGACTTGAAGTTTTCACTGAACTATTGATATTGATAACAGCATACTCTTTCTGTATGTCTCCAGTTACTTTGTAGCCTTCTAGTGTGAATAAACTCAATATTTTATCCCCTTTCAATGTGCATTTTCTTGCATTTGTGAATAATTTAAGCCCACCTGCCAAACTTTTCAGCACTGTCATGCTGTTAAATAGTAAGAGCTAAATGTATAATGACCAGAGCTGTAAAACTCAACAGGTTTTTCTCTTCAGTTTCTATTTGCTTGAAAGGAGAAGGGAATATTTTGGTTCTGGACCTGGTATGTGTGAATAATGACCACTTTCTAGCTTTCAATGCACATAATCAGAGATAAGTAAATAAGTAATACTTTTTATAAACCATTACAAATGTTAAGTCTTTTTCAGGAATATTCTTATAGTGGTTGCAGTGGGCACTACATCTAGTGATCCGTACCTCCACGAAACTCTGTTCATCTAGGTGGGTTCTCATTCTGTTTACAAATCTCAGAGCCTCTGTTGGTGATGGAAATACTGAAGAAGTGTTTTTCCATTAAAACACACAAACAAATAGCTATAACCTTCTTTCACCCCTTTATATATCTGTATTTATATTTAAAGATCATCTTGCACCTGGGCCCCAACGTTAGCAAAACAGTCTTGCCGATGCTTTGTTCTAGTCTGGGTCAGCTCTTTCACCTGACACAGAATTAACAGGTTTGAAATGTTCAGATTTCTTGGTGTCAGGTTACATGAATTTACTTGACAAGAGGTATATATTTGCACAGCTATACCACCTACAGAATTTCTGTCCTTCCCACCCTTTCTGGAAGTCAGTGGCAGAAGAGAGATTGGACTAGAACCAGAGGTCTCTGCCTGACTGTCTATGCTGTGGCCCTTTTCAGGTAGCCATGAAATTCAAGATTTGTAATTGAAACGATAACATAGATGCAACTTCTGCATGTGTTGTCCTTAAAGACATGAAGTCTTTACTCTGGAAACCTTAAAGAATGGATGACTTCATTCAGGGCAAGTGCCTGGAAAGTGTTTCTTACAACAAATTTCCCTGGAGTCAATTGGCATAAGGACTTTCTGGGTGAGATAATATTGGTTTTAGCCATGTAATAATTTTCTAAAAACACACATAGTTTCTAGTACATTAATAAATCTCACTACTTCCCAGAAGATTTATCTCCATTGAATTATCTCTTCTTTTATTGCATCTATATTAAACTTCATTTTTGATGGTATGCTTTTTTTCTTTAAAAAAAAAAATGGAAGAGATTTTGCATGACTGAAGCTTCTGGAGACATACTAAAATACTTTGTGAGTTATGCTTTTAAAATACATCAAATAACTTTCATGGTTGGGGATAGTATTTTAATCTGATATATATTACCTTAGAAACTATGATGATTTTACCCCTCCCCTTGGACTATTTAGGAGGATTTTGAATTTTCTTTGTGAATTAATGAATCTATCAATTTTCTCATTCCTGAAGCAATAGTTGATCTTTACGACATAACCTGTCTAGCACTTTGGAACCACTAAAAATTCAATTTATCTTGGGAAAAGAAAAAAAAAATCACCTTCCTTTATTCTAATTCCTCTCAACAGTTACTTTAATTTCCACCCAAGGGCAAACCATTTTTATTTAATTCCACTTGTCTTTTCTAATAAATGGGCACGTTAACAATGTCCACTAACAGAGGTGATAATTTTTCCATTTTAATCTTGAAAGTTTTGTGCCAATTCATAATTCAATCAGAGGTTTGTTTGAATAGTTCATGCAGTAATTTCTTTGAAAACTTAGTAGTTTCCTTTTGCTACAAAACAATAAATATTTTGTATTCTATTATCAGGGATAAACAGTGAAGCACAGATACTGTAGAAGTCAAGGTGAAACACACACCACTAATGTTACAATTTCTTATAAACATAGTGTTAGATTTGACCTTTATTCCAAATAATTTATAAAGTTCTTTACTGCTAATAAGTTGTGCTTCTCCTTGCACCTATAAAAGGATACATCCAAACAAATACTGCTTAAGTCTCTACAGTCACAGTTTTTCAGAAGGTTTGCTTTGCATGGAGTTGTCTACCTATGTTCACTGCATGTTGTTACTGCATTTGGTAGTCAAAGTTATCTGACCACAACTGTTTCCTTCTTGAGTATGGAAGTAGCCTGGAGTTGAGTCTTTTTTACAGCCCCACGTCTTATAGAATGTTCCCATGTGGACACAAGCCCTATTTTTATTTCTGCTTATTCTATTGTACATTCCTTGTTGGTGACCTCCCAGTGTCTGCTACCCAAACTTCCACTCACTGAAAAAAGGCTCGGTGTGAGGAAACTGGTAAGTTCTTAATCACCTGAGACAGCTACTCTGGGAGAATACTCTGAATGGTCTGACTCCTGGACTTCTTTTAGCCTGACATGACTTCTGAGAAATTTCAGTGTTGTGACAAATTTGCCTCTGGGAAGACACATCTTCTGTGCCCAAATCATCTAAGGCTGGTGGGACATCATCATTCTTGGGAAGCATAACAGCCAGCAACAGATGATAAACTTTTGGAAGTGGAGAGTCACAGAAGCCTTCTGTTACCATGAGTTGTCGGATAAGATTTCAGAGCGCAAAATGACAAACTAATTAGTGGCTAATGGCTCCTGGAACCTCACAACTTACAGGAAGCTAATCATCCCAAGGTATGCAAAGTTGTGACTGATGTTTCATAGAATATCCACTGAGCCCTTAATTTTGGATAATACAGGCAGCAGATGCTGAAAAGCATGTCCAGACCTCCATTCTCTATTGCTTCTGCATTGTGGAGGTTCTTGTAGAATGCAGACTCCAGCCCGATGTCTGGTGGCAGGATAGTGACATCTGTGAAAAAGACTGCATGACAACATTGTCCATATCTATTTCCTTTTCTGAATCTGATTCCAGAGATATATACAACTTGTTCTCTCTATGTTCTCTCTGTTGTGTACATCCTTTTTTTCTTGACCTCTGTTCTATATTTACAGGCTTCTGATGTAAAACAAAGAAAATAACAAGGAGGTTTTATCAGAATTTAATGCAGATGTATGATTTCTACAGTTATATGCCATGGTTTTAGAGGAAAAAAAATATGTAGAAATCTTGGCAGGTCCTGACTATGCAGATGCAGAAGGCAGCACATCTCTTTAACAGAATGTCTGCCTTAAAAAACCCATGATTACATCAACAGTCTCTCAAAATGACCAAGATTCTCAGCAAAGACAGACTCAGTTAGAGACAGACAGCAAAACATCTGCTTGTGAGGCTGCTCAAAATCTCCCTTCTACTCATGATCCCTTCAAGAACTGTAGGATGTGTTCTCAAACCTGCCAGTGCTTCTGTTCCAGAGAATTAATGAAGACAAGATAAAGCATCTGTGTCCCATTCTGTTTTGTGATGAAAGTCAAACACTCAGAATTAAACTCGCCAACACATTCTTTGTAACAGCAGTGGCCACAATAGTGACGCTGCTCATAAAATTTCATTGAACAGTTTTATTTTTTGCTGTGGTAAAAAATACTGCAGTAGTGTCAGACTATGAGACCTAAACCCATTTTTTCTGAGTTAATAGACAACAGGTTCTTAGTAATTTATTCTTTCTATTTAAAACACTTTTTGAAAACCATATTGCAATTGTCTTGACTTATCTTTCTTCTTTAGATAAGTTTCAAATGTTATCTTTTCTTCTCTAGGTTTTTTTTTTTTTTGCCAATTTTTAATCTCTGCCTAATCACAAAGTGTTTGTTAAACTAAAATTTTCAGACTTTTATAGCTGGGCATGCATTCTGCCCATATTTATGTGTGATAAGATTTTTTCTGGCAAGCCTTTTTGAACCTTTTGGCTCAAGCACCACTTTGTTGATTTTTTTTTTTTTTTTAGATAGATAGAAACTATATGTAATTAAGTATATATAATTATAAGGAAATTCAATTTTCCAAAACAAGGATTGCAAGTGAACAGAGAACCACTTGAGAAGTAGGTAACTTTTAAGAGGACTGAAATCAAAAACTGAAGGAATACTTGGGACCCTATTCAGTCATTTCCTTTCCCAGAGATCCTATTATGCAAAAAAGTCTCATTCAATCAGATCAGGTTGAATAAAAACCAGCTGTGTCTCTAATTAAAAAAAAAAAACAAAAAAAACAAAACCAACAACAAAGAAAAGAAAAAAATCCAACAAAACAGGAAGAACTAAACATTTAAAGAGGCCTTTGAGGAACTTTTATATTGACATTCTATTGAATGTTGAATTGTTAGGTAGAATAATCCCTTAGAAAATTCCTGTGAAGCCTTCCAAAGTTACAGTTCTGAGTACGGGTCCCTAATTTGAATCTATTAATGACACATAATGACAGAAGTTAGGAAAGCTATTTAACAATCCTTGCTTTATAATAAAATGAAAGTACAAATACTGGAAAGCCAGGAAGCTTGTTGCCTCATTGCACACAGAGGTGAAGACATAACATGACATCTGTCCTTTGTTTTAAATTGTATATGTCATTAACCAAAAATGGTTTTAGGTTTCTCTTTATATTTTAGCCCTTGGAACGCTGTCAGAATTCATCTCTATTTTTAAACAGTATCCATCCAGTCAATGGGAACACTTAACCATGTAGAGTTAAGTGTAGAGAGCTCATCTTCATTTTATATTCCTTCAGTTTAATCTACTGAGTAAATAGTTTACAGAGAAAATACTGTATTTTAGTACTCAGTTTTGCTGATTCTTAGCTTTCATTTAGATCTGCTTTAATTTTGAAAACAAATAGTCTTTCCACTCTATTTATTTTTTTTTTCCCCTTTCCCCTAGGGAATTTCATAAGTTGTTTTTTCGCTAGGAAAGTAGGTAAATTTCTAAAATTCGGAGACTTTCAGTATAAGAACAACTTCAAGTGAAGACACTACTTATTTCTCAAAGTACCACCCTTTTCTGGCTTGGCACATTTCCATGTAGGCATCTGAGCAGTGACCTGAAGTGATTGTTCTCTTTGTGATTGTGAAATTCTGTGTTTGGGGCAGTAGCTTCTGGCCTCTTTATCTCAGTTCTTCCACCTTTACATCTGTTAAACACACCCAGCTCTCCTGGACGTTTGATAATTGCTGAAACAAGGAAGATTCTTGCTCTTGGTGATTTCGCCTGGCTTGCCAGGACAGGGACAGACTGGATTCTCTTTGTAAGGAATTGCACATGCAGAACTTCAGACTTAAATCCATTTTGAATACTCCATTTAACATCCTGAGTACTTCGGAGTTTCTGTAAAGTACTGCAGCAACTGTAGATGCATATAGTTATCCAAACATAGTACACTTTCCTACAACTGAACTAAGAAAGATCACCTCAGAGTCTCTAAAGGCTCTTTGTTTCTTTATGCAATCACAGATGAGAATCTACTCCATGAAGGTGATTCAAAAATATAAAATAATGAGAAAAAATGCTCTTGCAGTTGCTAGGCTTTCTAGCAGTTGCTAGGAGATGAGTAGCAGTGGTAGCAGTGATTTTGGAAAATAGGTCCCACATTAGGCAAACAAGGACTGACACTTTCAAACTTCTAGCAGATTTGTTGGTTGGGTACTGTATGAGCTAATATGCTCCCCTAATGAAGTAGATATACACTTATATAATGACCTTATTAGAAAAAATTTAAATGTTCTTGAGCTTATAATTTTTTAAAATCATCCTTTTACTTTTTCCTCTTTTTTGACATCCTAGGCTTTAAGATATATCAGAATCAGAAACAGCAGGAGGACCAGAAGCATTAGAAATAGTGTGTTTGACATTTCATTTCAAGCAAGCCAGAAAGGTTTTTAAAATCCTGCTGTCTGTCTTTTCTCTTTGGCACATACTTTCCCTTTGATTTTCTTTTCATTCTCCTGAGTTTTTTGTTATCTTTCCGGTACAAAACATTAGACCACCATGCTACATAATGGAAATGAAACATTTAAGGGATACTGAGTGCTGTGGCCTCACTGAAGATCAGAATGTAACTGTGATACATGTAAGTTTAACTTCTTTGAAAATCATACTGCTTTTTGTATGAGAGCTGAGAGTAGCAGAACCATACTGGGTTCTAAATTAAATGTGTAGGATTAATGACTTGCTCAGGATTCAGTGAGACTTGTCTATTACTCTGACTGGATTTTGAGTTTGTATAAATTTGCTTCTGTCTTCTTGGGAGAAATTAACAGGTATGTCAGAAAATCTTCTGAGGTGTATTTTGAACTGCAATGATCTAATTCCAATAATATATTAGATTTCTGTGACTCTCAGAACCTTTATAAAGTTCAGTTTATTCCAGTGAAGATCAGATCTGGCTATATGTCCTTAATACAACTAACCAAAGAGCACTGATCATCAATCAGTTTAATGTTTTTATTTTATAAATTGATTTAATGCTTTAATTACAGTTTTTGAGAAAACTGATTTCTATTTTTTTGTAGAATAGTTTGAAAAAACAGTAGAATTTAATGCTAATTCATTAACTGTGGAGGATTTGTGGAGAAGTAGAAGAGAGAGACATAAATGATCCCGGCAATGATAAAAGGATGAACACTCTCTGATATCAGAAAGTTGCTTGCAAGTTAAATTGAAATATTTTATACTAAAATAAAAAATAAACCCCAAAGTGAACATAGTATAAACTTATATTGGTCCAAAGAAGACTGATTTTGATCAAGTTGCAATTAAGTTTTATTTTAATTCACAAATTTGTGTTTTAATTCCTGTCCCTGGACAAAATTCCTTCTGTTATAATCTGAAAGAGAAAACAATTTGAAATCTTCCATCCTTTGCTCTGCCTTAGGAAAAAGTGGCTCAAGTTCTGATTTTTCATCTGAATAGTGGGCACTTTGCAGTTGAAGGAAGGTGAAGTGCCTACAGTTCTGGGGATCTGCAGCCATTGAATGACAGGATATGAAAGAAATCAGTATTCTTACAAAAACTCTTGTCTCCCTGAGGTTGGGGATGCTAGAAATTTGTTACTAACACTGAAATCACTCTTAATGCTGGGCATTTCACAAGATCAAAGGAAACTTGAGTTTATCAGACTACAATGAGGAAGTAGAGGGAAAGGAAATAATACCCCTAAGTTTGACTTAAAAGTAGTATTACAAAGTTTCTGTAACCCCCTGGAAAATTTCTGCTTCTCCCAAGCTGGGATCCAGGATTCACCTCAAGACTACATGTTGTTTTTCATAAAAGGGAACAGAATTTGAATAGAAAAAAACTTTCTTACATTTATGTTCTCACTTGTATTTCTTCTGACTGTAACTTCTCTCCTATGTACCCCAATGCCATGTCTCTTTTACACAGAGTGTCAGATGGATCTCCTTTCTCATGGATCTCTTCTGCCACCACCACAATCCCTGTCACATGGGGAAACATTTCTAGCGCAGCTTCACACTACTGAACCCAGACAACCTCATGAGACAGCTTGATTCTTCAAAGATTCATTTGTATAATGTAGATATATTCTTTCACCAAAGCCAGTAACTGAGAGAAGCTTACACCACCCTAATTTTGCATATGCTTCTACACATGGTTTTTGGCACATCTACCTGGAATTAGTCCTTCACCAGCATACTGGTGAGAGTGAAGCTGAAATTCTAGGCCAGTTTAAAGAGACAAAGATCCTTAACAAATTGAATATAATGCAATCCTGTTTACAAAAGCAATTCAGAGTAGCCCTTCATCTGGTGAAAATTACGAGCTATCCCAAGGCTGAGTCCTGTACCGAAACTAAGGGAACCATGTTACAAATATCATAGTCAAAACTTCTACCTGTTGTATTTTGACATGAAAGGAAACCTTCATTTTTATAGCTGTTTTATAGCGCATATCTTAACAGGAATCAAATCTATTTCGATCCTCAAGTCCTCAAACATCAGCGAAGTGAACGAGGTGTGTTGGTTTACAGTGTTGGTAGGAAGATGTTTAAGCATTCTGTGCTGAACCATCAATCCCCTGACTAATGCAATAGCCTTATTTATTTGAATCATAATATCTAGCTCCAGTATTCAGCACTGGACTGTATATTTGTAAAAATGGGAATTCAGAGTTTCCTATTCTACAGAGTTGATGGGTCATGTGATATAATCACTTAAACCTCCTTCCTCCTATATTTAAATATTATTGCTTTAGGAGGTTTATTCAAGAAATATTACATGGATTTTTCACACACACACACACAAAACATTTGCACTTTCCTGAGCAAGAACAAGCAAATACAATAAGATTGACGTTTTTTATTCTTCACTTAAAACCTTTACAAGATGTTTGATTATTGTTTTGCCCTCCTAGCCAAACATTTTACATTTAAGAACAAATTTTTCCTTATTGCCATTACAAGCAAATTATAATCTTTGCCAAATTTGTAGAACACATATAAGGAAAATTATTCAGTGTAACACAGAACTAATATGTAATGAACTACATTTACATTTTTTTCATTAGCTACAGTTCCCTTATTTCTTCAGCGATATCTTAATTATTCTTGGAAGATAATGTTCCTCTGCTGCATAAACACCAATGTAAGTTTAGAGTTACAATGCTTTTAAAGAAACTTGTATTTCTTCATGTGTTTTGGAGCTGTATTAAGCCAGTTTCTCTAGATCTGTAGTTATAAAGGGAGATGTAGTTGAAAGATTTTGAACACTTGAATACATGGTTTCTAACCTAGCTTTTAGAGATCAGATTAATACAAAACTTGCAACAAAGTATATGTAAAACTAAATAGCTGGTTAAATCTGAAGCTCAGGTTGTGCTTGAGAAGGATGAGACAATCATCTCTGGTCCCACATAATCTGTCCTTTATGCCGTGGAAAGCACATACCCATAAACATTCAACCTGTTCTTCTCCTTAAATTTTTTTTTCAGAGACGATGGAGGGCAGGGCACTGACTAAATGTTAGTCCTTAATTTCTCCTTATGACTCAAAGTTGAATTTTATTCAGCCTATAAATAATTTATTTTCCTAATCCTACAATAAGGTAATGCTTCCCTCTTCACATTATCATTCACCTCTGGGTTTCTTTGGAAATGAGTTTTTCTGTGCTTACAACCCCTTCCTGACAATAAAAAGCTGTTTGCAGTTCCAGTGCACTTGCACTGGTGTTGTTAGCCTTGTCTGAGCTGACTGCAGTTTGCTGGTATCTGAGAAAACAGTCTAGGGAAGTATAACTTGTACCTTGCATGCCTTGTTTTAAAATGGCTTCTGAGGCATTTGTCAGTCTCTGCTTTCAGACGCAATATTCTGTGTCAGATGGGCATGTGGTCTCAGATGAGGTTGTTGGTCTTTTGTAGTTCCAACAGGATGACCCAGGGATTTGTCACTTAAACATAACACTAAGAAGTTGCTATGCATTTAAGTTACTCTTTAACCCTTATATGCACATTGTAGGGTGAAGGCAAGAAGAAAAAGCCATTTCTAAGACTTTCTGATGATGTGGCTGGGCACTGGGTGAGGCTCTCCTGGGAAGTTGCCACGGCACCAAGCCTGACAGATTTCCCTAGGTGTTTCGACAATGGCATGTGGTGAGATTCTTGTGCTTGTCCTGTACAGGGCCAGGAGCTGGACTTCATGATCCTTGTAGGGCCCTTCCAAATGAGTGCATTCTATGATATGATCAGGGGTAGAAGAGTCCACCAGAGAAATCCTTTTTCTTCGGTGGTGCAAGCAGGTGAGAGCTTGAAACTTAAGGCAAAAGAAGTGTTCTGTGCAGGTCTTAGTACCTCTTAACAAGATGAAGCTCCCCAGACACTCATATTTTTCCTCTGTCTGCAACAGTCTTTTGCCACTGTCTCCTCTCCCAACTTCGGTCCTGTTGCTAACTCAATTTGTGTCTTGATTTACTTTAAACTCAGGAATTTAAATAGAGAGATCACCTTATTTAATGCCTGAATGATCTTCTTGAGCTATCAGAACTAGAAGAATCTTTAGGAAGGGATACTTTTTTCCTGCTCCATCCATAAAGATATTAAGCTTATAGGACAGGTTTTCTTCAGTCAGAACAAGAGAAGACTTCTACTACACAGTTTCTGCTCTGCAGTGAAGTTGAGGAAAAAAACTTTTCAAGTAAAAAGAAGCAAAGATAAGCACACCTCCCATCAAAACTCAAAAATATCTGAGGGAATCATCAAGGTATTTCCCTTCACAAAGGATAGCTGCAGATCTCTAGGCCAGTGCTTGTTGTGTATTCAAATGATAAGATTAGGAATCTGTGTGCTTTGCCTGAATATATCCCATAAACAGGCTCTGAACCCTCCAGGGTATTTCAGAAATGTTAGGGATAGAATTTTGTGAATGACTATAGAGGGCTGAGAATATGCAGAGGGATTCTACAGTCCAGATACATACTTGGTATAGGAAAGGATGTTGCTTAGGATATCTGCATTTTAAAAAAATATTTTTCCTAGATTGTTTAATTACCGTCCCCTCTCCCCCCTTTTTTGCATATATGAAAAAGGAAATAACACAAGATAATCCAAAGGAGCTATTTCAGCATACAACAAAGAATTGATAAATTTTGTTGACAAGCAAAGCCTCAAAATAACTGTAAAGCAGAGAGGTTAACAATCCAAGTTTCTTGAAGATCCAGATCTGACCAAAGTTCATGTAAAGTCTCTTCAAGGCTAGTCTGAGATATGGGTTTCATAGACATAGGTGTAGGGTAAGGTGAACAACTGTAGGGTAAATTAATCTAAAAGGGTTATTTCAGTGTATTCACAGACAAGAAATCTAAATAGCCTGTACAGACAGGCAGTCAGATGAATCCCAAGAGCAGTGTTCATTTACACCTTTGTTAGACAGTGGGCTATGTAGAAGAGAGGACTTATCACCCCCTTGTCTCATGTTCCAGGGAGCCTCCCAGGAGGACCACATTATCTTCACCTCAGACACTGACAGATAAACACCCAAAGTGTTTCATTTCTCTGCAGAAATACTACAGTGGCTAGGTGCTATATGATAGTTTCTTACAGAAAGAAATTCTGTTTTCACAGAAGCCTTGCTACAGCAGATTATTCTGGCTTTCCTCCTTCAGTATGATGATATAAAATATATGCCATTTATGAAACTCTTGGGCTGAATCACTATCATTGTAAAAGGAGAGGTATTTCAAGTAACCTTTTATTTTAATAATTGAATTCTACCCTATTTTGATCAAGACCTAATTTACAGGGAAATATAACAAATAATAGCAACACTTGTGCCATAATGTAAGGACTAAGTCTGAAATTGTCTTATCCTAAATCTATGAAGGGTATTAAGTTTTATTTTACCTGAGTAATTTCAAAGACACATTAACACAGATAACAAGAAACAAGCTAGCCATGACAGGAATACAATTCAGAACTTTGCTCACTCTTAATTTCACTGTATTTTGATTTAGTTAAAGGAAATGCTTCCTAGATTTTGTAGAAGCATTTTCTTTTGAACAGTAAAATCTGCTTTCCAATTAGTTTGTAATACATTTCTGATTGTATTTGTAAAACAAGTAATGATAAAGTAACTGTAGCCTTCCTATTGTGTCTAGCTGATACACTTCCCCCCAGCAAAAGAATAGCAGAGATATAAACTTAAACAGTAATTTCTTGTCAAAGTTGACAGGTTAAGGAGATAAGCTGGTGCAATTAAAGGGAAAGTAGATAAGATATTATATAATACCACAGCATGAGCCAAGGTTTTCAAGTTGGCTCTCAGGGGGGTAAAAAGATAGAAGATTGCACGCAACTGAGGGACCTGCTCGTCAGAGTGTAATTGCCATTGGAACAAGATAAGCTATCATAAAAATATAACAAACATCTGCTTTGTTGATATTATGTAATTTGTATGAATGTCAAATATTACACTGAAATCTCATTTCCAGCCTTGGATTTTTTGCTATTTAAAGTAACTCTTTGTGTTTTGACATACTAAACATCTAAGCTGACCTCCTTGATTCATGTCCTAAGTGCATGCAGCAGAGGAGCAGAGCTCTGAAAGTTGGATAATCACAAAATGGAAATCATTGCCCTGGTGCAACTGGGAATTGCTTCACATGGCACATGGTAGGATGAACACATCCTACTCTTGTTATGTGCTGATCGCACAAATAAAAATTAAGTAGTAGCAATTCTATTTCAGGTTATTCATTCATAAAAACCAACTGCCTTGAACTTTCCTCACACCATTTTCTGTTGTTGGCCTTGCACAAGCTATTGGTCCACAGTAGGAAGCCAACATACTTCTTTCCTATGGAAAAGCTCCATGAAAAAATAGAGTTGCACACCAAATGTAGCTAAGCAAGAAGAGAATAGAAGTAAATACTGGTGAAATGACAACAGATGTGGACACAATTTGCAACATTCATAAAGGACTAAATGTTGGGACATGGTATCCCACTTATAAAATTTTGAATTTTACTCTATTTACACTTCAAACTCACTGACAAATTCACTACAGTTTTGGACTGTTTAAATGAGCTAGGATCCAGGAGTTGCCAGTATGCCAGAGATTTGGCACAACTTCTTTTCACAACTGTGATTTTTCTCAGTAAACAGGTAACTCAACAACTTATTCACACTTGAGTGTTACCTATTTTGAATATGAATTTCTTTACTTTGAAAGGCTGAAAATATCTGTGGACAAACACTGCTAGTTACTAAAAGCTCTAGCTTACAACACAATGATGCAAATTAGGATAACAAGGCAGCTCAGAAAAAAAAAAAGCATTAATATTAGAGGAAATGAGCCTAGTGACTGCTTCTTGTCTCTTAAATTCTTCAACCTATGTTTCCTCTCAGGCAGACACATACTCCAGCTTTTGAACAGGCACATCTGATGGTTTGTACTGTCTCTGTGAAGTGGTTTGGCCCTGACAGCAGACCAGCACCAACACAGCTGCTCTTCCACTCCCAGCAACAGAGAAGAAAAAAATAGGAAGAATAAGAGAAAAACACTCAAAGGTAAAAATAAACTGCAAACCATTCACCCTCACCTCATCCAGACAATGAGCCTCTAAGGAACAGTCACCTCAAAAGCCACTAAAACCATCCTCTATTTCTTTTTTTAACACGGAATGACATTGTAAAATATGGACCATTCCCCTGGCCATTTTGAATCATCTGTCTTGGGTGTGTCCCCTTTCATCTTATTCATGGTTTCATAGATGTATTCCCTTAGTCAAACTCTCCAAGTGATGCTGTTTCTTCCATAAAAGGAAAATTAATTCCAACCCAGCTAGACCCAGTAGGCTCTAGTATGAGTCCAAAGGGTCTGCATATGACTTAAAAAAATCGTTGATATTGCTGACGTATCAGAAACAGGTACGAGGACATGATGGATGCTCGTATGACCAAATGAAAATGTAGCTGCTATCTCTGTACCAGCTGCATATAAATGCCTCTACAGTCAATAATGTCAAAAAGGTGCCTACAGAGAATAATTTGACCGGCTGACTTTGGGAACTTCATTCACCAGCTTAAGTAGAAGCAGTTCATACCATTTGTGACTCAGAAGTCAGACGTGAGGCCTATAAGGTTACATGGGGTCTGGAATATTAGACTGTCTTTAGAGCCCATCAGACTCTGCAGAAGTTGTTTACTTAGATAGGAGCCTGCCATAACTAACTTCTGCAAACAAAGAAAGTCCCCAAACAACTTTCTCTTTAATTTCTCAGTTCTTCAGAAATATGTATCTGGGGTTTACTTCCATGCTAACAACCAGCTCCACAAGTTGCAAGTGTGGGGAAGGAAACAAAATGAAGGAATGACATTCATGAATCTAAACAGGTTGTAAGAGAGAAATTCATCCCCCTTGACTAGAAGTAAACAAGGTAGTAGGATGCCTTAGTGGGTGCCCAAAACCTTGTGATTCTGTGAGTGCTATCTGGGACTATGTGTCCTCAGGCTGATTTATCAGCTTCTGGCAGCAGCAGATGTCCTTTTAGGAGCCTGCAGAGACTGGAATGCAGCTGTGAATCCCTTGGCCTTGGGGAAACTTGAAGGGCAGCAGAGGACATGACATAAACCTTGTGAGTGATGGATAACAGCTGGTTTGAGAACCAGTTACAAACTTCTACCAAAACAGATGGAAATCTCTCCAGGGCACTTTTGAGTCTGTGATTAGCCATTCTCTAGCTGGCTAAAAACATGTTTCTTCTTTGTCTCTTTTTAATTTTTTTTTTTTTTTTTTTTTTTTTTCACATCCTTAGAAACAGGTATGTGATGTAAGGTTCAGTGCATGGGCTGGAAAGAAAGTTAGTGAAGAAGAAAAAGCAAGCAAGCTGTAATGAAACTATAAACTGAGTTCAAAGATGCTTGGCTTGATTGTCCTAGACTCTTCTGCTGAAAAATACAATTGTGGTTTTTTGTCGCAAATGGTAGACATTTCTCATGGAAAAATGGGAACTCTTTAATTTTAATTTTTATTTTACTTCATAAATTTTTGGGTTCAATATCTTGTGTGGCAGGAATACAGCTGATGCAGCAACAGGATATAAGAATAATTTTTTCTGCCTTTTAGCACTTAATACCATTTTTTTTTAATAAAAGCAATGACATAAATAATAAATTCAATAAGGATGTCATAAATATACCAAAAGCCATGTAAAAGACGCTTTCCATGGTTTCTGAAAGACAAAATCAAGCAGAAGAGGGTAGCATTACAAAGCAATATCTGACATAGTGTATGCAAAACATGAATATAGCAAGTGTTTAAAAATATTAATTGTTCTACCACAGAAGAAGGTAATTCATTTGAGAATGAAATTCTCCTTTGCCCCCTTGGAAAAATTCCTCAATAGTGTTTGAAATAGTAATGGACTAGAATGGGAGCTCAGAGTATATTTTAAGTAACAATTTCCGTACAAATATAGCTAAAGCCTATTCAGTTATGCATTTCTGTGCATCTATCGTCAATGTGTTTGACCAGTGTTGGTCCCAATATTTCATTTTTATTGATTAGTGGCATTTAAAACAAATATGTTCTAAACACTGGTGGAATTATTTTCCACTTGAAGCGTAACATTTTTCAAACCATAGCTGAGATACTGCAGCAAAGTTACCTGTTCATGCTCTGTGAGTAAAATTCTCTTTTCCTCAAGATGATTAAAGACTTTCCTACCTGACCTTTGTTGTTTGCATGCACTTCTTGGCATCAGAG
This sequence comes from Cettia cetti, assembly GCA_013401135.1. Taxonomy (NCBI): domain Eukaryota; kingdom Metazoa; phylum Chordata; class Aves; order Passeriformes; family Sylviidae; genus Cettia; species Cettia cetti. The sequence goes on along the minus strand of VZUI01095437.1, from coordinate 8,168 downwards.
ATGTTTCTGAGATCTGTCAAGTGTTTTTCATTTTCCGTAACAGTCCCAAAAACATGGAAAGTGGATTACGGTCCTGGAGGAACAGGAGTGAATGACAAAAGAGATGGTAAGGCAGTTTCAGCTGAAGCATGCTTTGACTTTACTGACAAACTGGTTGTGCAAATTTCAGAAGTTTATCTAAAATTTGTGGGTCTGCAGGGCCTAGAGAGCCGTACTGGTAGTACTGTTCAGCTCATGACAGGAGTGGATTCGCTAGGCCTCAAGCCTTGGCAAAGAGAAGCGGGATTTTGAGAAATATGCTGTGTTAGTGCATTTTAGGCATACCTGTGTTAGTTAGTACGAGGCATATGTTAAGCAATATCACCTGGCAAATATTACTTGTTATATAATACAAGAGTATATAAGCACAGCTAGGCGAATCAATAAATGGCTTCATATAAGCAATCTATAGAGTCCCGTCTCTTTGTCCATTGCCATCAAAAATTCAGTGCTATTTCTATTGGTTTTGGGTTTTGTTTAGAGAAATAAGTAATGTAACATTTCCTGGGCTTAGTCCTGCTTGAAATGGAGCACACAGAGATGGATTTGAATAATTCAAATAATCTGTGTCTTCTTTACTGACTGTATTGTATATGTGAACTTAGAGCTGAGTTTCCAGACTGACTGCCAGGCTGTTGCCAGTTCTGTAGGTATGATCTGGCAATAGAGAAATGCCATCCTCAGGGCTGTCAATTCAACATTTGAATAGAAACAGGAGTCACACATATTTAAAGGATTGTACTCTAAATGCATTTTAAGTACACTCTACTATCATAGAGTCCAAAGGGCAAGATCAATCATTTCAGTTGCTCTCACCTGATGAGCTTGAGTCAGTGCCAAGGTTTCACAAGAGCTGTTCTCCTTCTCAGCATTGCTCAGTGTCTGGGTGAGAAGGAAACCCAAGGCCAGATATCCTGTTTTGGCAAAGTTCATTAACCAACTATGTCTATTATAATAGTCCCAGTAAATAGTTGTAGTAATTATATTTTTTACAGATATTTTGTAAGCTGCCTAATTAAGATATGAAATTTTTAGCAAACTGTCACTTGTCGTCAAAGACAACCTGACCAGTGCCATTTATATTTTCTGTTAACTGGCAAAGCTATGGTCTCATTCCAATTCAAAACTAAGTTTTATGCATATTCTTCCAATGCAATTCATATACATATATTGCCAAAGAGAAATATCAATATGAAATTAAAACATCTCTATAATTCCCAAGTCTAGTTGTGTGATTCAGTCAATTAATGGGAGAGAAACTTGCCCTAAGGTTTTCTCAAAGTTAATAGCAGATGATTATTTGATTCTGTCATCATTTTGAAAGCACTTGGTATATCACTGATCAAGCCCATCAAGCAAATAAAAGCTGTGGTGCTTTTATTTTCTGCTCGATGTTTTAAACATGTACCTCATTATTTAAATGTCCATAGAAGTCACTTCTTTTATTGCTGTGAAATAACAACCAATATATTAAAATAATATAGAGATAAAAATTTAAACTGAAACAAGGACATCTCTAGTGTAGGTTGTCACTTCAAGTGAACAGACTGACAGGTGAAACGAGAAATTTTTTCTTTTGTCATTTCTCACTAGACCCTTAACATAAAATTAATGTACTGTGAAGTAATTTATTTATCTTTCATTGCTTGAATGAAATATAACTAAAATGGCTATGATGAAAACTAAAATTAACAGAAAAAGGAATATGAAGACTTGATATGATGCTTGCCCCTCAAGACCATAGAATAAGTACCCCAACAGCTATGTCTTTTGTGGAAAACATGAGTTTTCCAGAAAAATGGCTCAGCATTCCTGTTCTATGTTTTTATGGAAGAAGATTTCACTGCTGAAGTGGAAGCCAACAATGATGTCATTTGTTGCAGGTGGATTTGAGAACTATAAATTAAAACAAGCTTAAAATATTTGTTAATGTGATAAGCACTGTGGTCACAGTTACTGTCAGCCACAATATTTGTCTTACTTAAGTAGAATTTGTGAAGAAAAATATATACTTAATGATGCTGATGAATTTGTAGCAACACTGGCCTAGAAAAGTGCTAGTTGGTGGAGTTATTACCTCTGACGAGAATGCAGAGAAGTGACGATACATATTGGAGAAATTCTTCATCCTTAATGATGTGAAGTTAGTATGAGATATCAACACCTTACCCATAGGGTTGTGTTTATTTTTAAAGTCTGTGCTAATGTCTCACAATTTCTAAGTGTGTATTTAAATAACTTGCTGCATGAAGCCAAAATGTCAACTTTCCTAATGGTTGAGAATACTAAAAGTAATGTATTTTCCTATTGATTTACTGGTATATGTCAGACAACCAAATTTGTTATTTCCTCTTTTAGTGTTCTTCTAGTCAACAGCTAATGATATCATTGTTAAAGCCTTAACAATCAGAGGGTCAACCTGCAATAATCTCTTCTTACTCTGTTCTCTTTTTCCTTCTAAGAACTCTTTTATTTTATCCCCTCTGATTATAAATTGTCTTTCATTTTGTCACATGTGATTAGAACTGCCTCCATATTCTCATAGGTGCATTTTGTATATGTGTGTATATATATATATGGTATATATATGTGTCTGTATATATATATGTGTGTATATATATAAAAATGTTGGAGTCTTTTTGTTATTAAAAATTCCTTTTTTTTTTCCTTCACATTTTCTAGATAACACATAACGTTCTTGATATTGAATCACATAGACAAGTGTCATCTTTAAAGCATGTTATAAATTGTTGGAATGTAAACTTGTCCAACATTTTTCCAGGATTGTAGTAGAAGTTGCAGTACAAAAAAATATTACAGTCAGATGATAGGATAGTCAAGTGACCCTTCACACATCAGGATTGACTTATGAGCAGACTAGCTTAATTGTATTATTGTTTATTTTGTAGTGGCAGAAATAGCAAAATATGGTTGGAATTATATACTCATAGTTTCCATTTAAATAAAATAAACATTCTTATAAAAATATTATTTCCACTGTGATAAAAAAGTTATACAACAAAGATTTATTTTAATTGTGTCAAAATTTATAGTTACTGGGAAGCTGCAAGGGAATTGATTTTGTGCAAACACAAGACATTAAAAATATGTAAAAATAATTTAAGATTATATGTTTTACATTTGCTTAGTTATGATAATAATTGTCCTCATGCATAGAAAAAAATTTTTTTCAGTATGAGATCACTAAAAGAGTAAGACTAAATTACAGTAATTAGACTGAATAAGAAAAAATTGAGAAAATTACCCTGTACCAGAATAACTAATGTTTTGTAACCCTGAGGAAAAAAATAGTGGTGTTTCTATAATTTATTTTGCTATTTTTATAGTTGGTAAAGCAAATGAAGGTAATTCATTCTTTTCTACATAGGAAGATCTATTTAATAACCTGTAAGAGCTTCTGTACACTCTAAAATCTTAATATCACACACTTACACTTCCCTTAAAAATAAAAGTGTGGTTATTACCAGTCAACTTAGAAGAGATACTTCTTTGGTCATTTTAGTAAAAGGTACAGAAAGACTCTGAATACATCTAAATTATAATTCCATATTTCAGGATATTAGTGTCATATTTTTCAAGTTTGTACAGAACAGCACATTTTCGTTCCTGTTTAGTGCTATCATTCCACTTTGTCCCTCAGCTCTAAAAATGCACTCAGAAGTTCTGATTGTGCTTGGTACTGTAAGAAGGGGTGAGGAACTGACACCGGATTTCAGTGAAGAACAACGTGATAAATTCACTAGGTTGCTTTGAAGGTTGTCTTGCCTGCAATAGTGTTTGAATACTATGGAAAGAATTGCATTGTAAAATACTAAATATATGTTCTATCTATGGACTATTTGACCTCCATGGATGCATTCAACCTGATTTATCCCATGATACTATAAAATATGTATTAAACTATCAAAAAAATGTGAGTATATAATTTTTTTATCTTAATTTTTTAATTGCACATGGTTTATATTAATAACCTTAGGGAATTTTAAAGCAGTTAGAGACTGCATCTTACAGCTCAAACACTGGATCTTTGGTTTCCCTAAATTGTCATTAACTGACTGTAAATACTGTGGTTGACACTTATTAAGGTAGTGTACAAAATGATTGAATATTGAAAATAAGCTGAAACTGTTCACCAGCTTAATTTAGGATAAATGCACATTAAGTCAGAGACACCAATAAATGATAGAGTTGCAAAAATATTGACCAATGTTTTAATGTTTCTCCTGCTTAAAACACTTTTTCTCATTCCACCCATATGTTCATTGTTAACTGAAAAATGCGCAGCATGGTTCTGACCAGAATCAGGGCTAATGATGTCAATGGAGAAACAGTGGTGGAAAAGTGGCAGTGTCTGAGTGCTAATTTTCAAGATTTATTTATTTATTTGTTTGTTTATTTGTTTTTCCTACGTTGGTTCATTGAGAACTTGAGGCAATAGGCTGCCTGCTGCAGTCTTTGTAGGTCTGCCAGCAGTTACCTCTGCTAAGAATGAGTGTTCCCAGACTGAAAAAAGAAAGGCAGATCCCAGCCTTAAAGGAAAGCTTGATCAGATCCAGCTGACAGTGCTTGAAAGGGAAGCACTTTTCCTTGCACAGGCTTGCTGAACTCTGATATTAATAACCTCCTTGAAAGTTGTTGAACAAGACTGACCAAGACAGTGCTGCACCCAGCCAGGCAGGGAGGCTGCTCACAGTTTGGACAGGTGCACTCCTTGCTGGGTATAAACCTGGTGGGATGGCTGGGCCTGGGCAATGGTTGTGAACTGAGCTGCATCCAGCTGCCAGCTGGTCATTAGTGGGGCTCCCCAAGGCTCAGCATTGAGGCCAGTTCTGTTTGATATCTTTGTTACTTACCTGGTGGGATGGAATGCATCTTCAGGGAGTTGGCAGGCACTTCCAAGCTGGGCAGGAGTGTTGATCTGCTGGAGGGCAGGAAGGCTCTGCAGAGGGATCTGGACAGGCTGAACTGATGGGCTGAGGCCATTTGTTTGAGAGTCAGCAAGGCCATTTGTCAGGTCCTACGCTTGGGTCACAACAACCTTTTGCAGCAGGCTTGGGGAAGAGTAGCTGGAAAGCAGCCTCATGGAATAGGACCTGGAGGTACTTGTTAACAGCCAACTGACAATGAGCCAGCAGAGTACCTAGGTGGTCAAGAAGACCAATGACATCCTGGCCTGTATCAGAAACAGAGGAACAGGCTGCCTAGGAAAGTTGTAAAGTCACCATCCCAGGAAGTGTTCGAAAGGCACATGATTGTGGCTCCTGGGGACATGGTTTAGGGGCTAACACAGGTGTGCTGAGTTAACAGTTGGGCTCAATGATTGTAGAGGTATTTTCCAATGCAAATAATTCTATATTTCTATAATTAAGTAGGCTGGAGGTCATCACACACATTTGGGTTTTTTTCCAATGAGGAGTGGGATTGTGCTTTTCCTGATGAGATCCCATTCTGGATATCTGCTACAGATTTTCACAAATACTGCTTGTCAGTTTGCATCATTGGCCTTAAGGTTACAGTGTTCACTATGTTTCCTAAACTATATGCTGGTATGCATGACTAAACACTTCTCTACTTCTAGAACAGAAGGTCATGCACTTTAAGAGCATTAAACAGTCTAAACAATGTGTATAAATTTTACAGAATAAGTCTGATCTTGCAAGCCAACAGCTAAATAGATATGAATAGTATTTAATATGAAAAAAAAGCATTAGAAAATATTAGTCTGATATTACTTAAAATTACTGAAATCCTCAAAAAAATCTATACAGAAACATATCTATTTGTAACTGTGCTATCAGAAATGACATAATACCACAACTGGATTTAAATCTGAAGTTGACTCTAGATGACATTGAAGTTTATATTCTTCTGATGATTACCACTTTTATAGCAGATGGGACAAGAATGTCTGGTCTGCAGAGAGAAAAGGACAAATGTGCATATTTCAATTTCTTCAGCAAAATTTCATATTTGACATGAATATAGGACAGATATCATGACTGATCAACATCAGATGCTTGTTTCTGCTACTATAAATCTATAAAAAGTTTTCAATATGTATTGCTGTAGAGCAGAAATGTGGTCAGAATTTCTCACAGAAGAAAAAGTCGTCATGTACAGAGTTTCTTTGCCAAATCAAGTTTCCAATTTTTTATTTTTCTCTTTATGGTTTTAGAGTTTATGTAAAAAGGTTGCTGCTGCTTCTGAAAAAATATTTACTTTTTGCTAGGCAGTGTACCAAGGTCCTTTTAAGCATGAGCATGGTTAAAGAAGAAAATGTCTTTATTGTAGCAAACTAAAGGCCTCATTTCTTTTTGACTATGAAATTGGAAAAAAGGCTGCAAGGCATAAAAGCCCCCACCCAAACAAGCAAAGTACAGTTCTAGATCCCTCTTAACAGCAAAAAATTTTGCTAGCTGCTGCAGAACACAAACTTGGCTCAGCATGTAAAGCATGAGAGTCCTTCTGCTTCTCTCTCCATGACCTACTGAGAAGCACTGGAGCACTATTCAAGGCCACTTTGACTCCCCAGTTGTAGTGATATGATAACACAAGTATTTCAGCATCATAATTCGTTTGGATGCATTTCTCCTGAAGTCCAAATCCACATAAACATTTAGGCAGCAGAAGAAGAGAGCCTGGTTGTGGCTCTCTTGATCCTCAGCTATCTCATTTTGGTAAGTCACTATTCCCCTGTGATTCCCTGTTTCTTATTTACAATCTTGGAACAAGATTTCTAGCTTGAAAAGTTAGAAATAATTTGAAGAGGATTTGGAGCATATTAAGAGCTGTGAGCATATTAAGAGCCAGACCTACTTTCAATAAGTTTCTGCTAGCAACCACCTCCATTAAATAAGGATAATTCTCTGTCTTTGTTTGATGCAGAAGCTGCTGCACAGAAGCTATATTTCTTGATACTTAGAGACTTCAACCAAGTGACTGTGCTTTGTTTAACAATCCTCTGAGGCTGCTGATGTAAATACCTTTCTTCATTTTCAGGATTATTTGTATACACATTTGTATACACAAATAATTGAGAAACTAAGTTGATGTAGGCTAAGTTAATGCGGCCATGTGCATTCTTAATAAAGACATTCTTTATTTACACTGTTGGTTGAATACAGAGGCTGACTTTTTCTGCTTATTTTCTGCAAGAGTACAGATTTTTCCATGATGAGTTAAAGGGTGTATTTTAGATTCAGCTACAAGAATTTATCTTTTTTAAATGATTCTGGTACTGTCAGATAATTATAATGTGTCTTCCCTAGCAGTAATGGGCACCACAGGAACTAAAACTGCAGTACAGGCTTAATCAAATATGAATGACAAGGTCATTGGAAAGTTAAATGCTTTTTTTTCCCTTATTGACAACATGCTCCACAAAAAGAACTTAGTTCAAATGTAAGATAATGTACATAATCATTTGCTCAGTTTTTTGTTTCATTACAGTCATCTAATTGCCTATTAGTTACTTAGGAGCAGTAGCCATTCTAAAGTGTGCATTGCTGAAATCTCCAGCATTTTTCAGAGTAAAATCATGCAGAGTCTGCAGTTCAGTATCTGGTTTTTTTTCAATTTTTATCCATTAATGCCATATGCACATTTAATATATTCAAAGGCTATCGTCAATCACAACTCTTTCATTAATATGGCCCTAAAATTTAAATAACTGACAAAAATTTCATTCTGCATGCCTTTAACTGGCCTCATATCTTCATTTTCTGTAAACAAAAAATGAAGCCAGTGCAGCTCAAAGGCCTCAAGTCTTGTTTGAACTAAAAGAATAAAAGAGAGAGAAACTTCATCAAAGGTCAGATCTCCCCGCCTACCCTTTTTGAGCTCAGGAAAAGGCTGACTTGAAGGAAAAATCTCTATTAGGTTGCTGTGAACTGCTTTTGAGAAGAAGGTATTGCTCAAATCTATGGGCTGTCCCAAAAGACTCCGGGACTCTGTGTTCTTGTCCTTCTAAATCAAGTTGCCTTTTTGTAAGTCAACTTTTGTCAAGTTACTGTGTGTTAAAGCCCTGAACATGTATGAAGGGAAGGGAAGGGAAGGGAAGGGAAGGGAAGGGAAGGGAAGGGAAGGGAAGGGAAGGGAAGGGAAGGGAA
>VZUI01095434.1:0-31320 GCA_013401135.1 Cettia cetti | reverse complement strand
TCTCCTCTCCTCTCCTCTCCTCTCCTCTCCTCTCCTCTCCTTATCCTAAAAAGCTGCCTGATGTTTCTTCTCAGCTGGGAGGAGAGAGGGGGGGAATGGTGGATTCTCACCTCAGAGTGCAACTGGAATGTGTTTGCATCCATCATGGGGACAATGATAAAAGAGACCTGGAGAACAGAAGAGTGTGAGATGTTCCCAAGGGGTCAGAGGCCTTGTGAAGGAAGAGGGAAATGAGGAAACACAAATTCCCTGCTCTGGTTCAGCCACTGATCCCATGGTACTGAGGAAAACATCAGAATTCACCTTTCTGTCTTCCCTCCTGACTCTCCTTTGGGCATGAGCTAAGGAAAGGACCTTCCTGTCTTCCTGGGGCTGGTTTGCAGAACTGGTGGCAGGCAGGGCAGGAGAGGACTTCAGGCATGACCACAGGTGGCCATCTGTGCCACCGCACACACTACAGCCCCCATCCCCCAGCACATCAGGATGGTAGGCTGGGGGCAAAAAGGGTGTAATGGCGGTGGCAGAGGGGATCTACTTAGTAAATCCAGAAGGAAATGTGGTTTATAGCTCTAAGGAGATAGAGGCACCTAATAGTTTTCCCTGCTGGGATCTCTGTTTGGGCAGTGCCATGTGCTCATGGTGAGCAGGGGGGGATGAGAGCTGACACTGTGCCCCAGGCCATGTCCTGCTTTCTCCAGCTGGGACATCCCTGGCCAGTGACTCAGCCCCTCAGGGTTGTGTGTCTGAGCCACTTCCCCTCGGCCATCTGGGGAGCATCCTCTCCCCACAGGTCATCCTCCTGAGGCCTTTGCCATCATGGAGCTTGGCAGCTGTGCTTCAGGCACGTCCACACACGGTATCCCTCTGCCTTCTGCCTCCACAGCTGTGTCCAGAGCTCCTGGATGTCCTGCATGGATTCAGTCATGGCTGGACAGCTCCATCACCCTGACAAGAAGAGACTACTCTCTTTGTTTTCCCAAATCTGGGCTTGAGAGAATCAGCCACGGGAAGAGACTGGGCAGAAACAGCAAGCTGCACGTGGCCATGGGATATCTCAACACTTAAAGAGGAGAAGCAGGAGGACCCCCAGAACTGCCTGGAGAGGGGAAGGTGAGACAGCAGAGAAGGCATGGCTTCTGTGGATGAATGCACAATTAGGTCAGAGGAGCTGGCCAATGGGGCAGCCTGGGGCAGCCTCACTTTGCAGAGGGCTAAAGTGAACCCAGTTTGAGGCTCATATAGGACTTGGTGGAAGCCATTTCATGCAGCCTTTGGGGTTGTGTCTTACATTCAGATAAATCTGGACTGGAGCCAGCACACTGCCATTTGAGCTACTCCCAATGCTGCAGCATATGAAGATGAAAATGAATTTTCAGTTTCCTGGCAGTTTAGGCCTGGGAATAGAAGGCTTTTGAAGAATAAAGTTAGGAGCTTTATGTGCAGTCTCACCTTTTTTAGGTATCAGTGTTCAGCCTCACAAACATAAGTCCATCTACTGTGAGAGCCTTTATGGACTCCTAGATCCAGGAAGGAGTTCCTGCTTCTTTTTTTTGTTTTCTTAGGATATTTATTCAGCATTGTCCTGACCAGCCAGGAGGACTGGGCTAGTTCTTGGTGCCTTTTTGCCAAAACCATCCTTTATTCTCAAGTGCCTCCTGGATGCTGGTGGCTGGGATGAAGACAGTGGAGTCTGAGTGCAGACAACCCCAAGCTGTCAGTTGTACCTGGTCTGCATGGAAAGGGGACAGGCTGCCAGCCACAGCGCCTGGACAGACACACTGTGGTTAGAGTAGTCCTAATTTGGAGATGGCAACAGCATTAAATGTGTGTAAAGCAGACAGACTGGTGCTAAAGCACTTACTGGGAACAGTAATAGACCATGGACCACCCTTCCTCGTCATATGATGTGGTTCTGTCTATAGGCAAGATATGTAAAAACAATTTAAAATTAATTTAACTTTTAAACCTTTTAAAAACATATAAACCCTCCAACCTTTTGATATGGGATTGGGCTGTTTTTCCAAGTGGGAAAATGTTCACATCAGGATTGATTTAAATTTTTTTCCCCCTTTTAAATCATAAACAGTCCCGGTACAAGAAACAGTAGCTGTTATTGATTAAAAGTTCATTTGCCTTGTCTTTGCTGATGATTGATATTTGGTAAGGAAGGATAGAAGAAGGGAAGGGTGTTGTACTTTGGAGAGCAAAAGAAAATGTGTCACATGTTACCTGCATCTTAGACTAATGTTAGTGTTGGAAGGGGCATTATCCCAAAGAATAACAGTTGTTTTAAGGTTCAGCAGCTCCCGGTGCTTTCTGCGTGTGCTCAACTGTGTCAGACCCACCCTCTCTAACAAGCAATGGGATGCAGGAGGGGAGCAAGGCAACTGCAGTCCCAAATAGGATTTTTATGGCCCATTGAAGGAAAGCAGCTCCCCACTGGATCCAGTGGCAAGCTGTAAAGGCTTCCCTTTGGGAGCGCGTGTGCCGCTCCAGCGAGTGCAGGAGGTGGTCAGGGTTTGCCTCGACACCTCAGAATTTTTATTTGGCTCCCCAAACCCCCAGGGCTGCTGTGACAAGCTGGGGGTGCAGGGTGCAGCCCCCGCAGGGATTGTGGCGTTGGTTCCTCCTCCCAGGGATGGTGGGTGTGGGTGCCCTGCAGGTGGGGGGTGGGCAGCCCACAGATTTTATAAAACCTCTGACCTTCTGGAAATCTCTGGTTTCAGACAGTTCACATGGAAACCACACCAGGATGCTGGAGGCAGAAGACCCCTTTGCTCTTAGGCCTTCAGAGGACTTGGACTCAGTGGGGCAGGAAAGGCATTTCTCTGTCAAAATGTTTTCCAGGCAAAAAGGGCTGGATTCAGAGAAGACGCAGTTCTGTGAATTCATCTCCATTCCCCAAATTGTTGAACTGGGGAAGGGGAGGGGGTGGGGGGAAAGGAAATGTTTTACTGAGACGTTTTCAAAGCAGAATGTTTCTGAGGTTTCTTTTCTTGGCCCAGTCTTTGGTTTCAGGACCTCCTTCAGTTGCAGTAAAAAAATAAAATTCTTTAAAAAATATTTAAAACATCTGTCAAAACACTAATTTCTCAGTAGAACTGCTCAGTAGAAATCTGCTTTTTCCAAGACTTCATGATTTGCTGAAAATATTTGTGGCAAATTTTCTTCCCAGCTCATTCCCAGTGCTAAATGCGTGTGAACTGGCAGGGCAGGAGCACACCCTGATTTGTAGTGAGCTCCTGGGCAGCTTTTCCCAGCACTTCTCTGAAGGTGCCTCAGTGTGTGAAGAAACTGTGGCAAAAAGAAAAAAAATCAACAAAAAAACAACAAACAACAAATTTTCCAGTAAAGGAGCACTGGGGTTGCATCACACGTACATTCAGACTCAATTAAAGTCTGAGATTTATTGATTACAAATAGATGTGTGATCCCATGGGAAGGTGGGACTTGTCTCCATCAGCTTGGCTTGTTTAAAAGTTAAAGACCTCATGGAGGTTTTGCAGTCTCGAGTGTTCCTGCCCACCCTGGTGCTCATGTTTAAGGGTGATGGGGTGACTTGCTGCTCTCTCCCATGACAGGAGGGGCCAGATCCCCACAGCAGATGGCTCTGGGATGATCCTGACACGTGTTACCCACCTAATGCACCCACCACTGGCACGGATTTACACCTCGGCACAATGAGGAGTTTTCCTGGCCCACTACCTGTGAAAGGGCAGGTTTCTTTACAACCTCCTGACTTTACTGCTGCTTTCCCATAAACAGTGTGCCCTGCCACTCTTCCCTTATCCTGGGAACCCCATCTGGCTCTTCTGAAGCAGTTTGGAGTGGCAGGAAGCAGGAACTCATCTGAGACACAGATCCAGAGCCAGAGTCTCTGCAGGGATCAAGTCTGCCCTCATGTCAGTGGTACTGGACAAGGGGGCAGATCCTCTGCCATTAAAATTGGTTATTTACAGCAACTGAGCCACGCTCATCCATGGGAGAGGGGGCTTGGCCACATCTGGTCACAGGCCTGAACCTCTCCCTGTTTATTTAGAGGATGCAAAATCCCAGCCCACAGGGGTCCAGGCTCTGGGATTTTTCAAAGTAGGACAAGCTGGACCAGAAGAGGTTGGGAAGACCCCTCCCCTTCAGCTCATTAATGACTGTGTCGATTACCATTAACCCCTTGCGTGGTCTGCCATCATTCCCAGTGCCTTTCATCCCACAGCACCGGGGTCGTGTCCACACTGCAGCATCCCTCCGCATCCAGGATTGCCTCCTCTGTGCCCACCTATCCAGAGCAAAGCAAGGATGAGAGATCCCACCCGCCACTGAGTGGGTCCCAGTCCTATAGGAAAGAGTGACAGGGGAACAAGTGACACAGGAGAGACACTCCCTCTGCCAGGAATTGCCCAAGGGGTTGGGACTAAACCTGACCTGCCAGGACATCACCCCCAAGTTCCCTCTCTCTCCCAGGGATGGAGTTCCAGCCTTTGCAGCACATCCAGCCTCGCCAAATCCCCTCTCGGATGCAGGCGTTCCCAGTCACGCATAAATACAGCGGTGGATATCGCCGTCTGTGTTGCTCCAGAGAGAGCCTTTGATCCTGGATTGAGAGCTCATGTTTCAGGTGTTTGGGCAAATCAAAAGTACAAAATAGAAACTCCAAATTGCCTTGTAATTTTTAAGAGGCAGATCAGGAAGACACTGCTTGCTGGATGAGGAACAGATGTCTCCCTGCCGGCTTCTCCGCTGCCCGGAGCCGGGAGGCAGCAAGGCTCCCCTTTCCGTGGGTGCCCACAAGCAGAGGTGGAGCAGGGGGTTTGGGGAACGTGTCTCAGAGCTTTATGGATCCTGTCTGGGGACAGGGCAGGTCTGTTTTGCTCTGTTCAAGCCCCAGCTTTGGTTCAGTGCTAGCCCATCCGTCCTCCTCCTTTTCACCTATGTTGTTTTGGGACCGGAGCCCATCCGCAGTGCTGCAGCCCCTGTCCCAGGGGTTTCACCTGAGAATCAACTCCACCTGGCTAGTAAATCAACTCCCTGTGAAGCAGGTGGGGTTGGCAGCTGGCTGGTCCCTGAGCCAGGCAGCAGGGATGGAACCACCTGAGGGATGCTATAAAAGGGAAGGGAGGAACCTCCACCTTCCTTCATCTCCGGCACCAGCAGGAGAGAGGGGAAGGTGGAGTGAGGAGGGTTGCAGCCAGCATCACCAGGGAGGGCAGTACATGGCTTATTTCCAGTGTCCTTTTGTGGGCTTTGCCTCTCTGGAAAGGGATCCCTTGTTTAGACACGATTTTATTTGTAAGCTCTCTCCACCAGCCCAGGGAATGCAGAGAGGCACCCCAGAGCAGAGGGTGCCCAGTGATGCCTTGAGGATACAGGAATGTGAAGTGGGGGTGCACCAAAGGGGCTAGCTGGCTGTGCTGGAGGCAGAAAGTGTGTGGGGCGATGTACCTGGCCCCAATTCCTGTTTGGTGATTGCTCCCAGTGCCAGCAGTGATGGCACAACCTGGTTACCAGATGATGCCCCAGAGCAGAGCCTGCTGAGCCCTCTGGGGTGAGCCTGAGGCTGGCAGCCAGGCTGAATGCTGCAGGGAGCATGGTGCCTAAACCCCTTTGCTCTGGTGTCTTGGCTGAATCCCCAAACCACTTGAAAGGAACCAGGGCTGGTGATCATGGCTGCCTGAGTCAGAGGAAGAGGCAAGTGGGAGCCTGAGGTTGGGGCAGAGCCTGTGAGTCACGGCTGGGGCAGCAGCCAGGGGCCAAGATGATTTTTGGCAGAAAAGAGCAAAAAAACTGCATTTGGCACTGAGAGTAAACCTGAGCAGGGCCTGCCCAAGAGGCTGCTTAGGAGCTGGGATGGTTGGGTTTCCCCCTGAGGGCTGGTGGCCAAGGGAGGTCTTGGTGCCTGGACAGTCCTGAGCTGCCTTGGTGTTGGTGTGGCAAAGGGCTTCCCTGGGCAGCTGGATGCATGGGGCCTGCTGCATCCATGGGGCTGGCCCTGAACCAGGCAGAGTGAGCCAATGTCCTGTAGAGAAATGGGATGTGGGGCAGATTTTCCAGCAATAGTGGTTATTTTCTTCCTTTTACATGAGACTCTTGGCTGTGCCATGGAAAGCTCAGGCAATTCCCTGAGGCATGAGATGCACTGAATAACCCAGCACAGAGGAAAGGTCCCTGAACACAGGGCCTGGCCTTGCTGATGCTGTGGAGGGGTGTGGAGGAGGTCCAGGGCCAAGCAGTGAGCAAAGGTCTTCTGTGGGCTGTGAATGGGATGAAGGCAGAAGCCAGGTCCTGGAAATGGTGTTTGCTCTGGCAGAGCTGGTGGCCGTCCACACTGGGGTCACAGGATGCCTTTTAAGGATGTGTTGGGAAGCACCTGGTGGAGGGTTGGTCTCAAAACATCCCTGATTATATCAAGAGGGTTTCAGGGGGATTCCTAGGCTAGGCTGAGAGAGCAGCACCCTCAGCTGGGGTCTGTGGCCTGGTCGCCTTCATCACTGCTCTGCCCACCCTCCTGCAGCCCCCCAGCCAAGAGAGGTGCTGTGCTGTCTGCAACCCCCAGAGCATGGGATGGATCTGCTCGTGCTTTGGCCTCCAGCACCTGAGATTTATGCTCTGGGCAGGGGTCTGTCACTGAGAGCACAGCTTGGCCACGGTCCCTGGATGTGAGGCAGCCGTGCTGGGTCTGACCTCAAGCTGATGGGTGCCTGCTCCAGCACTGTGTTTGAGGCTTCAGTGCTGTGCTCCCCTAAATCCTCCCAAGAGTGGGGAGTGGGGGGTGTGGGATGTGTTGGGGCAGCTGCTGTCAATTAGTCCCCTCTGCTAAATTGCTTCTGAGCCCACCCCCTCCCCAAAAGGCAAGCTGCAAACCCCTCTGAGTTTATGGTCTGTGAGTTCATGCAGCCTCCATTAATTTTATGAGTAGATTTTCCTATATCTGCTCTCATATATCAGCCCTGAGAGCAGGAGGTGGTGGTGGCAGGGGGGTGTGATGTAACCTGCTCTGACACACATCACTGCTAGGAGGGAGGGAGGGAGGGGTGTGAGCACCCAGCCTCTGCCAGCCTTCCCACCTTTTCCCACAGCTCCAGGGAAGCTTTGGGCCTCTCCATGCAGACAGGAACACTTCTGAAGCCCTGTGGTGGCAGAGCAGATTTTGCCTGAGGAGCACCAAGAAGGGGCACTTGATGCTCTTGTGTGAGGGTGGGGAACTATAGAAAGCTCCATCCCTGATCCAGTCAGGCTAAGGAATGGGAAAAGACCATAAATCACTCAGGAAAGCAACACAGTTGGGAACCCAAAAGGCTTCAAGTCCCAGAGCATGAATTGCTGACCTAAGCCTCCTCTAAGCAGGGCCAGCTTTTGCTCAGCTCAAGGAGTGTGACTTGTTCATGCTGTGTCTGTGTGTCCTTAGAAAGACTGAGCTACGGTGGGAAGCTCAGTGGGATGATGTCCTGAGTCTGGAGTGTCTGCAGGAGGAGTTGAACTGGGGATTTGCCATGGAAGCCAAACTGGTGGTACAGGCTGGTTTAGAAAACCTCGAGACCCCTTGAGACCCTTCCCCAGAGGATAACAAGAAGGGGCTGGGGAAATGCCCCTTTTTTTCTGTAATTTGCCCACTGCAGGTGCCTCTGGCATGCAGGGGGTGTTCACCATCCCACAGCTCCTGGGGGCAATGGGCTGCCTGGGCAGAAGGAAGAAGGGATGTAAACCATCAGAGCTCCCCATAAATTTGTGGGGTAATTGGCAGCATTGCACTTGTGATGAAATCCAAGAAGGGGGCTAAGCCTTCAAACAGGGGAGAGCTTTGGGAGGAGGGTGCAAGGGAGCCTGATGGAAACCCTGGTTGTATTTCAGGCTTGGATTCTCTTTTGCTTTCCCCTGGGGCCCAACTGTTTGTATGGGTCCAGCACAGGTGGGATTTGTTCCCCATCCTGGGGAGCTGCAGCTGGAGATGCAGGTGTGGGGGCCCCTGATGTGTGTCCTGTGCCCTGAGAATTCCCAAAAAGTCCGTGTCTGAAGTTTTGCTTTCTCAAATCACTCCATGTCTGAGCAGCTTAGTCCATCTTTAAATGCTGTTTAAAGTTTTTGGGCAGTAATTTGTGCTGAGTTGTTCCAGGAGGAACCCATGGGGCTGCCAGGAGAATGGGGTGGGCTGGGGGAGGTTATGGGGTTGCACCACAGCTGGGAGAAGGTGCTTGGCTTTGCTCCGTAGTCTTTGCCCAAGCCAGCTCTAAGGTGGTGCAGAGCCCTCCCCATGCTGTTGGAGTCATTCTTTTTGAACAAAATCTGACCATTTTTGTTCATCTTGCCTGTGCTTTGTGTCTGCTTCCCAGTTGGCAACACTTGGGAAATGTTTTTTGCAACTTTCTGTTGAAAGACTTTGGGATTATTTTTTTTTTTTCCCCAGGATCAATTTTGCAGTGGAAAAATCCCATTTTTTAGCTACCTCTCTACATGGCCTCTGACAGAGCACCCTCTCCCAAACCAACAGCAACCAGACCACAAAAACTGTTCTCAAAGAAGCAATTAAAAGGAAAGAAAAGGGCACCAACCAAGATCTTTTTCCTTCTATATTCTGAGAAAGCATGTGAATTACTCTGCTCCCAATTCTTCCCAGAACATGGTAGTAATGTTACAAATTCAGCCATAAATCTGCGGTTGAATTACAGTTATCATTGTAAAACAATAATAACTATGCAGATCCTTATTATGGTGCATTAAGTTACAATGATAGTAAATCTGTCACAATAACCATGGCAACTCTCTCAGGCACGCAGCAGGGCTCCGTGATGTTATTGATAAAATCTGCTGAACTCTGCTGTCTTACCCTCCGCAGAGCCGCGGGGCCGCTTCATTGGGGATGCTGATTAAGTGATGCAAACCATCTCCCTCTCCCCTGGCACTCATTTGTTCTCCTGTGCGCCTGGAGAGGCATTCAGTGCTCGGGCACGGGGCGGGAGCGATAACGGGGCTCTCGCGTTTGTAGAGTGGGTCCAGGCTGAAAGGAACGGGCCATGGGAAAGGGAGGGTCTGGCTTGCTGAGCGCTTTTTTGGGGGTGCCTGTGTGGGATTTCTGGTGGCTTTGCGTGGGCTCTGGGCCAGCTGCTCGCCCGGAGGTGGCTTCGTGGGGTGGTCGGAGCCTGTACCTGAAAGCAGAAAGTGGCAAGCAGCGGTCACCCCAAGGCAGCGCTCGGTGTGGAAGATGCTGAGCCTCCCCTCGGGCCGGAGATGGTTAATGGCCCTGGGTGCCGGGGCCAGAGCTGGGAGTGTGCTGCAGGCAGGTCAGAGGATGGGCTGACTCAGGCTGTGGTCGGGCTGGAGCACCCAGCACAGAGACGCTCATCGTGTGGCTGCAGCTCTGACATGTTTTACGGCCTTGTGTCATCCTACTCCCGGTCCTGTCCAGCCCCGCTGCTGCCAGAATAACCCACAAGAAAGGCCGTTCTCGTGAATTTCCCTGACTTGTTTTGGGGCAAGGGAAGATCACACTTCTCTGGCTGCTTCTGGGAGCCAAACCACAGCAGCTCCTTCCTAGTTTCCATCGACCTCATGCGTGTGCAATCTCACACAAGCCCACGGGGCAATGCCAGGCAGGGGCACCAGTTTGCCCA
Source organism: Cettia cetti (assembly GCA_013401135.1). Classification (NCBI taxonomy): domain Eukaryota; kingdom Metazoa; phylum Chordata; class Aves; order Passeriformes; family Sylviidae; genus Cettia; species Cettia cetti. Next base: position 21,718 of record VZUI01095434.1, on the reverse strand, counting down.
GGCAGGGATGTGTGTGGAGGCATCAAGGGCTCCTGGTACCGTCTCTCCAGGCTGTGACAGCTTGCAGGACCCACCTGCAGTCTCTCCCTCCCTGTTCCATGACAAAGTGAGGCCATTTCATCCCAGAACAGACTTTGGGTTTGTTAACCCAGTTCCCTCTGTGTATGCTGCTCCTTGAGGCTTATTTCAGATGAGCACAGCACAGACTGCAGCTGGCAGAGGTGTGGCAGCCAGCAAAGCTTCTGGGGTGCTGGGAGACTGCCTTGATGGAGGGCAGGGGGCTCCTGAGCCCAGCTCAGCTCTATCAGCCAGCAGAGAAAGCCACATGGCTGTGCTGGGCTCTGCTGGAGTTGGTGGCAGGCTCAGGTGCACACTGGCATGTGCTGGCTGCTGTCCCCATGGGTGACGCAGGCTGAGAACCCTTGGGTGAGGGCACCCTGGGGAAAAGCCACTCTGCTTACTGGGCTGCTTCTTGCTTCCTCATCCCCTCCTCTTCCCAAAGCTGCCAAAATTGGGCATGTTTCTCCTGTTGTCATTTTTCCATTGTAAGGTTTAGGAAAAAGGGCTAATAATTTATCACTCTAAAAGGGTTTTTTCTGGCTGAAGAAAAGCCCATTAAAATCTTGCTAAGTATAGGAACCCAAGTTTCATTGTGAGTGTTTATATTTTCTAATTGCTTGCAGATGATGCCAGTGTGTAGCTGGATATGGGACTGTGAGGGATGGCTGCTTTTTGTGCCACCGCATTGCTGGCTGCTTTGTGCAAGTCTGCCATGGCTGGAGGGTCAGAGCTTATTTGGGAAGGTGGAGGCTGGGAGGTGCCTCACCTGTGCAGTGATCCTGCAGGATGCCTTTGGTGTTTGCCCTTCTCCAAGCACCCCTTTGCCCCAGGATGGGACAGCCCAGGATCTGCTGCTCTCTGGGTGCAGCTGGTGTAGGGCAGTGAAGTGAAGCAGCCACAGGTCTTGCCAGGAAGACAGCTGGCCCTTCTGAGGGATGCTTGTTCTCTAAAATATAGCACTTAAATTTTTTTTCTTGAGGAAAATATTTGCAAATGGCACTGCTGGGGCACTTCCAGTGCTCCAGTGATTTTATTTAAATATTAGATTGGGTGAAATGTGTAAGACAGCCTTCTCCACCCTTATAGTGGGAAATTTCCCAGCCCCACGGGGAATCCATCGGGTTCCCTCTAGGTGTCAGCTTTCCAAATGAAGGGAATATCTGGGATGTTCTCATCCCAGCATCATGTCTGCCTCTGCTTATGCAGGTGAGAGGATTCGAGAGGCTGGCATAAGGTCAAGCAGAGGGAAAGGCTGGCACAGGATGGTCCAGCAGGATGGAGGCAGAGTGCTGTGGCTGCTGACCTGCAGCCAGTGCCCATCATCCCTCCTGAGCCTCACTGTGTTCTGCTCCTAAAGACCCTCTCCAAATCTTCCTTGTGACTGCTGGGATCTTTTCAATTCTGTGTAAGGATCTGGGCACAGATTTTTTGTTGTTGTTGTTGCTGATTGGAAATTTATCATTATAATTACACAAGCATATGTTTTACAGGTTGCATCTTAACACTGTTAAACATCAATCTGGTATTTACTGTAACTTATATTAACTGTTAGTGTTGATTATTACACAAATGCTGACAAAATTACTGAATGAGAGCCATTTGAAATTGCAGGTTTCCTATATGTGCCACTGTGCAATACTTTTCTCTGTTACTGAACTGAGAAAAGGGACTTTAAGTATCCAGACTCCTTGCTGTATTTATGTGGCTAAAGGCTTGATGGATTTCATATGTTGCAAAACCTGAGCTTTCATTTAAAAATAATAACTGGGCTCTCCAGGTTGCCAGCCCTGCTCAGTGCCTTCATTCCCCCTTACCTTGACAAACAGGGAACCCTCAAAGGCCAGCACACCTTTCACAGACTCTGAACTCAACCTTTATTGTGTGGTTTGGGGATTTTTTTTGGTCTGCCCCAGTCTGCAGACACTGTCTCAAGAGCTTCCAGTCTTCAAGACAGCTTTGTGCTGCAAGGGCACAGAGATGTGCCATGGACAGAGGGGACATTGCCACAGAGCATGGTGGCCTCATTCTGCCATCACCATGGGACTGTTTTAAGGCTGGGGTCATCCTTGATGTGAAATGCATGGAAGTGGGGTTGATGTGCCACCTTCTCTGTGCTGGTACCCTGGGCACAGCTTTGGTGAGATCCTGCTTCCCATTGGATCTGATGGGGAGGGAGGATAGGGAAGCTGGGAAGGTTTGGTGTCAGGAGAGCAGACATTTGGGAGCTGTTAAATTGGGGAAGGTGGGGGGAGAATACTGGCTTTAGAAAAAGGAACTCTAAATGACTCAGGATGCAATAAAAGCTCCATTTCCAGCTGAGTAGGTCGGGTTGCACTTTGGGTTGTGGACTTTGGGGACAAATAACGCTGTGCTTCTCCTTTGGGTGTGTGTGCAGAGATGGGGCCTTCATGACCTCTCCCGGGCCTGGGAGGCCTTGGAGGGAGATGAGATCTAGGGGCTGGAGCTGCTCTCAGGATCCCTTCTGCTCTCTTTGCAGGCAGGATGGCACAGGGCAGTCTCTGGTGGCTGCTTATCAAGGAATGTGCCTTTGATGATATAGGACACCTGGGAGCACTAAATAGTGACTTATAATGGGCCAGATAAAAATAAAGACCCATTTTGTTCTGGCTGTGGCTCACAAGTGGAAGTTCCCATCTCTCCAGCTCTCTGAAGGGAATTCTTTGCTGTCTTAGCAGTGTGAAACCTTGGGCCACAGGATGGGAAATGAGGGGACTCAGGTCTTGTGTGCTGCTGCTGTGAAGCCTGAATCTCTGCTTTGAGAAACTTTCTCCCTTAGTGACTCTCTGAGGGGGGAAGATGGATCTTGAGGAAGTCTCCTGAACACTGTGCTGAAGCTGCTCACCAGGGACCTGTGATGGGACAGCCATGGCTGTGGCAGCTCTGTGGGGCTGCTCTGCTGGGAAAGCTGCTTTTTTACCCATGTTTTTTTCTGCCTGTGGAACAGAGCTGCTGACTGGGACAAGCACCATCCAGCAGGGCACCTTGCCCACAAGCGATGTGGAGAGTAAGGCTTTGCTGCTCTCATGGACACCTTCCCTGTGGGTCTGGCTTCTTCAAGTGGCCAGAACAACTGGCTTTGAGTGTTCTTGGTCACCCAGAGGGGAAAGGGCTGCAGGGAGGGGGTAATGGAGCAGCCCTTGCTGCTTCACATGGCTTGGGAAACCCTCTCAGAACAAACAAACCCCAAAGAGGGAAAGGCCCAGCACAGCAGTCCTCAAAATGTCCTTATTGCAACCCAGGGAAGGATCATCCAGCTCCTGCAACCCCTCAGGTGTCCCCAAGATGCAGTAAAACCACAGCTTGTTAAAGTCAGAGCTCACTGTGCTCGTTGTGCTCTGCTCTGCTTTCCCAGAAAAGCGAATCCTGCAGACACCTCTCTGCCTGTTCTCCCCTTTTCCACCCAATAATTTGCTTCCAGATTGGACTCACCCAGCAGCAAGGCAGAGGTTGTCCAGACTGGTGAGGAGCAGGAAGTGCTGAGCAGGGTGATGCTGGGGATGTCCCCAGTGAGGACAGGCTGGTGTGGCAGCTCAGCATCCAATGCCCAGGAACCTGTGCCTTCTTCTGGTTGTGGTTTCAATCCCTGGGTGCTGCTGGGGCTGGGAGGGATCCTGGGCTGCTCTGCAAGTCTGGGGCATCCCCATGAGCACAGGCAGGTGCTGTTTGCTCTCAAGGCAGAAGTAAAGCTGGTGGATCAAGGGGACTTCACTGCCTTTGAGGAAAAGCTGCTTCCCTGCCTGCACCTTCCTCTCTGGAGAAGCACTGAGGTGCAGCACTGCAGGGGAACAGGACCGGTCAGGCATTGCCTGCCAGCCCCCAGGGCTTGTTGATTTAATATTTTTTTACGTCTAATAGGAGCAAAGAAAGGCAAATAGTCCATGAGGAGAGTCCCACAGCATAAGCTATTGGAATAACAGATGGAAATATTATATTTTTTGAAACATTCTTGCTGCAGAGCTGCCTCTTTGAAGTATGTTTGAGCAGAACACACCGTGCCAAGAGCAGGGGGAGAAATTATTTGTGTCAGCAGAGCTGGGAGCTCGGGTGTCTCAGATGCTGCAGAGCCCCAGTTTGCTGGACCACTCAGCCTTGCCAGCAGGGAATGAGGGTCTGGCAGGACCTGTCCACTGCAGACAAATCCAGCAGCTGTGCTCAGGTGAGATGCTGAATATGGGCTTTTCCAGAGCTGTTGCTGCCCAAGAGTGGTGCTAATGTCCTGTGCTCACTCACGGCACTGCCTGGCTACATTTGCACTTTTTTTCTCCCAGATGATGAATGATTTTGGGGAATGGAGGAGGATTAAAGGGTTATGGGATTTTTCTCCAATAAGTGGACGAGTACAATTTTTCCTTCCACCTGATTCTCTTGTTCTTGGAATGAAAAATTCCATATTGGGTCAATTTAGGGGAAGTTCAAGAGGGATGTGGCACCCCCAGGGCTCTGCCTGGGGATGTGGCATCCAACAGGAGGCTGTGAGGAAGAGGTGAAGGAAATGTTGATGGAGGCAGGTGGCAGAGATAGCAGGGAGAAGTTTAGGCTGGAAGAAGGAAGCTCCCTTTGAAGCATGCAGAAAGGAATAAAGCAAGGTCAGGCAGAGTGACAAAGCTCTCAGCTCTGTTTAAGAGGCCCCTTTGGGTGAATAAACACTGCTGTGATCTGCAGAAGCTTTTCTTGAGCCCTGACTGTGGAGGAAGGTGGCTCTTGGTGCTGGGCTGCTGGGTTTGCTCCTGAGATGCTGGTGGAGGGCTGCAGCACACCTGGGTGGTCCTGACCTCAAGGCAGGTGTCTGGGTAAGGCTGTCCTGTGAGGGCAGCATCCTCCTGCTTGCAGGTGAGTGCTTGGTGCCTGCTGTCCTGGGCACAGAAGAGTGGCTGTGTCCCCCTGCAGCAAGTCAGGAGGGAAATGTGTGGGAGAGGGACAGGGCAGTGCCTTTTCTAGGCCCGGCTGAGTGGGGAGGATGGTTGTGCTGGGTGCAGAGAGGCCACCCACTGCTCTGACTTATCCCCAGCTCAACCTGGCCAAGCAGGACATTGAGACTCCCCAGAGATGTTTTCGTGCCCCTGAGCAGACAGAAGTGGCTGTGCATAGAGCTGCCACGTGCTAGGGGGAAGTGGAAATGTATGGGCCCCTAAGGATGCTGTGCCTCCAAGGGATGAGCAGGAGAGGCTGCCTTTGTGCTGGGGAGCTTCCTGAGCTGGTCTGGCTGAACAACATCAGGGTGAGCATATGTGGGTCTTCTCCATCATGCAGCCTCAACACGTTTTGCCTGCACAGCAGGGAGCAGCACAAGCTGCTGGGGGCCGTGCTGTGACAGCAGGCTGTGCTGCCATCCCATACCTGTTTGATCTCGTGGTGCAAAGACGTGTGTGCTATGAGCTTGTGATAAAGTTCCTGTGATAAAGCAGCCAAGATGTGACAGCTCCAGCCAGGCCCCAGCCCCAGTTCTGGGATACAGATGTTGGCACTGCTGGTGGATGGTCCCAGAAAAACTTCACGAAGAGGAGTATTCAGGACTTGCAGAGATATTTGGAAATATGTTTCCTTTCTGATGGGAAGTGAAGTTTGTGGTGTTGTAAGGTGCTGTGTGCCTCTCCCTGAGGGGAACTGGGTATGAGAACTGCCTGCTGAGTTGAGAAGAAGAAAGAGACGGAGAGAGATGGGCAAAATATATCCATGACAAGCTCTGCCAGCCCTACATCCTGGGTGCCCCTTGCCCTTCCCAAGGTTGACCAGAGGAGCCTGAGGAGCGTGAGCAAGTTTCCATTCCTGGTGTGGGCTATGGTGCTTGTTAGCAGAGGCTCTGCTACTACAGCAAGGAGATTTGATTTGGATGAGGCTGCAGGGGTGTGTGTTTGCCCAGGGCCTTCCCTTCCACACCAACATGCTCCCTAAGGAATGGGGAAACTGAGGCACAGGGACACCAGTGTCCCTGCAGTGCCAGCAGGTGTGGAGCAACGTCACCTGTGTCCTGCTCTTGGTCCAGTGCAGAGGAGTGGCTGCACACAGCTCTGCTCCAGAGGAGCCCTGCTCCTCCCATGTGCTCCAGGGAGCTCTCAGGCAGCCAGAGCCGGCGTTGTTTCCACCAGCCTGATGGCAGTTCCGCTCCTAATAAGTTAATCTGATGGGTTTTGTCATGAGCAAAACAAGAAATCACGTTTTTAATAATAAAAAAGGGTCCTGCATCTTGTTAACATCTGGAGTTCAATCATTTCTGTGCTCAAAACTGTGGAATGCTTCAGCACAATATAAATCTTGCCACTTGCTGTACATGGGCTCCAGATGGGGAGGGAGAGTTCATGTTCACTTGTAACCCAGATGGGTGCTAGCAGCTCTGCCTGGAGTCTCCACGGCGTGTGGATGCCATGCTCCCACACTGGGTGAGAGGGCTGAACTCCCCAAATGGGCTTGACATGGCAGGGTTGTGTCTGGAGAGGGGGTATGTGTCCCCACTGCCTAAAAGCTTGTGCCAAAGGCTTCTCAGCACCACCAGCCAAACACCCCCACGGGGCCAAGGCAAGGGCCAGGTTGGGCATCTCCACTGGGTGATGCACAAACCACTCCTGGGAGCCAGTGGCGGGGCTGGAGCTGTGTCCCCTGACTGCACCCAGTGACCTCAGACAGGACCACTTCGGGGTGATGGCACCTCGAGCCCCCATGGGCTCGTGTCCTCCATGTCCATTTGCACCCAGATCACGGATAAATCCATGAAATCCTGGGGCAGAGCTGTGAGATCCCTGGCTGTTAACACCCAGAATCACACAATTACAAGGTTGGAAGAGACCTTCAAGATCGAGTCCAACCCATGCCCCAACACCTCAACTAAACCATGGCCCTGAGTGCCACATCCAGCCTTTCTTTAAACACATCCAGGGATGGTGACTCTGCCACCTCCTCAGGCAGACCATTCCAGTACTTCATCACCCTTTCTGTAAAAAACTTTTTCCTTATATCAAACCTAAATTTCCCTTGGTGCAGCTTAAGACTGTGTCCTCTCCCTCTGTCAGTGCTGCCTGGAAAAAGAGACCAACCCCACCTGACTACAACCACCTTTCAGGGAGTTGTAGAGTGATAAGGTCTCCTTTCCTCCAGGCTGAACAACCCCAGCTCCCTCAGCTGTTCCTCCCAGGGCTTTTGTTCCAAGCCCCTCACCTAGCATCAGGCTGGAAACAAAGCATTTATCCTGGCTCTGCTCCTTTGCCAGGCTCTAACCAGTTCCTTCCCTTTTGCACAACAGCTAATTTCCATAATAATCCCTGGAGGTAGGGTTTTCTGAAAATCTGAGTGTACCCATCACACCAGGAACATTTTTAATGACAAGAGAATTTATTCTCTCTGGAAGTTTAATTTTCACTAAAAAGACACTTAAATTGCCTCTTTTTTTAAATTTAAACCCAAGATTTTTGCAGCTTGAGACCGAAAGTTTTGTTTGGTTTTTTTTTTTTTTTTTTGTTTTTTTGTTTGGTTTTTTTTTAGTTTTTTTGACATTTCAGACAAGTCAGGCAAATTTCCACAAAAATATTTTCTGTGCTTCTTAAAAAAAATAAATCTTCTTTTGACTGAAAAATGGCCTGTTACAAACTGTTCGGGTGGAAATTTTTCAAGCAGCCCCAGTCAGGGTATTGATGTGAGGAAGGCAGCAGTCGAGCTGCAGGCAGGAGGAGGAAATATGTGCTCAGAGACTTGGGGAAGGTCAGTGCTGCTTGTGGCTCTGTTGGGGTTGTAGGTGAGGCATAGCACTTTGGATTTTCCACATTTTTAGTGGGTTTGGGCATGCCTAGAGTGGAGACCCCACAAGCAGGCTGGAGGTTGGGTTTTCTGGGATAACATGAAGGTTTACAAGCACTGATACACAACCTGTGTGTCTGAATCTCTTCATGAAAGGCACCAGAAATGTTTTAGCTGAGTTTTTCTTAAGGCACGTGTGCAATTCAAGACCCTGCCCACAAAAGTAAGCCCTTAATTTCCTTTAAAAACAGTGTGCCTAAAATAGTTTCCCAGGCTCTGGGTTTGCCAGCTGGTTATCTAGGACTTATCTGTTCCTTTAGGCATTTAGATATTCTTAAACTGCCTGGCTCTCAGGAGCTTCAACAGAGAGTAGGGATGTGCCTGCTGGCTTTCCTAAATAAAGATGCTTCTGTGGACCAGGGCTGGATCAGCCTTCTCAGCATGGCTCTGATGGATGAGCCACTGCTCTGACAACCCCCTTCTCCCAATTTCCATCTCAGCCTTATTTATGGGGAAATCGAGGCCAGGCATTTGGAAAAGCATTTTTCTTTTCTATCAGTTTGGCTGGAAAACTCAATCTGCTGCAGTGCAAAGTCAGTGCTGCTCATAGGCAGCTCTTGGCCGAGAGGAGAGCAGTGAGGGCAGGGTCTCAAGGGTGGCTTGCTGCAGGGAATCACAGAACTTCCTCTGTTGGAAGGCTCCCATGAGGATCATCAAGACCAACTACCTGCTTCTTGTAGGACATCCCAAAACCACTGTGCTCCATCCTGCTGGGTGGGACCTGCTGTGTTTGTCAGGTGACCTGGAGAGAGTTTTGGGGTCTGCACAAGCTGAGATCACCCGTGGGGTTTTAAGCAATGTGTTTCCCTGTGTCAGGCTAAGTCTGCAGAGGAAGACGTTGGGATCTGCTTGGAAACATGGAACTGTTCTTAAGGAGGAGAGGTGATTATTAGAATGGATTGATGCTGGGGTGATGGTAGGGAGAGCAGGAGCCTGTCCCTGCCTCAAGTGGAAGGAAGGAGGATCTGGAGGTGCATAGGGAGGCAGGTGTTGGTTGCCAACACAACCAGAGTGATGTTAGCCTTTAAACTCCTTTTTCCACCCAAGAAGGCTTGACTTGCCACAAAATGAAAGCTTCTACATAAAATGTCAGACCTCTTTTCAAAAGAAAGCTTCAGCTTTAACTGAAAAACCCAAAAGAACCAAACCGGAAATTAAAAGATTTGGATTGTTAAAACATTGGATTCCCAGAAATCTAAAAAAAAAAAAAAAAACCAACAACCAAAATTGTTTTGGTTTTTGTTCCCAGATTTGTTTCTTTTTTTCCCTTGGGAAACCATCTACCCTTGATTTTACAGAGAAAGAAAGAGACAGGCAAACTAAATCCATGGCAATCTCTGCCAAGCTGATTGAGGGGGGTAAATATTCCTTCCTGACCTCAAAGTCAGAAACCAGTAGCCCCAAAGACTAGCAGGATGCTCACCCAGCCCCTGGGGTGGTTTTCCAGCACCCCAGGACTCCCACCAAACCCCTCTAACTATCTTAGCTGGGAGAGAACAGGGAGAAGATGGATTGGAAATCATCTCCCTTGGATCAAAGCCACTTGAGGCTTAAGAAGCAGGCGTGAAAGTTTTATCTCTGGCTGCCCCAGGGTGGGTTTGTTGTTGCTGTGGCTCTTCCATGCTCTGATAAGCCAGTGAGGAGGAAGGGTCCCAGCTCCTTCCTCAGCTCTTGTAACCGAGAGGCAAAAGGCGACTCCCTCAGTTTGCTTTCCCCTGTCTATGGTTGAATATCTGTCGATGTTGTTTGCTAAACAAGAGCGCCGGTGGCAGAGGAATTAGAAGAAATCCCTTCTTAATTGGAAACAGTGAGTCTGTGTATTTTTTCAGTTGTCTATTTTGGGCCTTGTAAAATTAAAGTTATTAACTGTAATGCAGTGGTTTCCAGATTCCCACAGCCCTTTACAATAGCGGGGAAATTCATCCCAGGTCACTGGGAGCCTTTAATGAATACATTAAGGCTTATTATTAAAATAAAGTACTTGCAGCTTTATGGGAGACATCTGGCAAGGCTGCTTGTCTCTCTGAAGGCTCCCTGAGTGTCCTCTCCCGGCGTGCACCACGTCAGGCCCGGCTTTCAGGAGCTGTTCCCCGCACAAGGATTCCCACAGGAGGCCCTGGGAGACACAGAGAGAGAGCCTTTGCTGGATGTGATGGAGAGCGGTTGTGCCAGACCTGCCCCTGTGGTGGCTCCATGGATGTTTCTGGAGCCAGGCTGGAGCTGCAGGTACCAGCTGAGCCCTGCCGGGATGCTCCTGCTCAGCGGAGGGGATGCACCAGGCTAAGGCTGCCTCACTCAGAGGCAGAGCTGAGCTGGGCTAACCCCGAGCAGGAGGAGGAGAGCCTGGGCAGAGCCAGCTGGCCTGGGTGCAGGCAGGCCAGCTTGGAGCCAGCTGCTGGCCAGCTGTGCTCACCCAAAGCAGGGCGCTACAACTGATCAGTGGCTTCGTATCACATCGTGTGGCTGCACCCACACTACGCTGCACAGCCACATCACACAACAACTCCTCGGTGTTGCATGAAAAGCTGGGAGCCAAATCCCTGGGGTTCAGGGCCAGAAAGCTGCCCTGGGCTGGCAGTGCTGGGAGCAGGTACCGCGCAGGCAGGGTGCTCGCGTGCCGAGGAGAGCAAAGCGCGGCTGTGAAGGGTCTGGAAGGGCTGTGATCTTATCGCTGCTTTATCTCCTTCCAGCCCTGATCCCGGCAGAAAGCGGGGCCACGTGGCAGTAATTGTGTTAGGAAAACAAACTAATCTCCAAAGGGACAGAGAGCAGCTGTCGGGCTATCGGTGCTATCAGGGAAATGGATGTGGCCTGCCAGCTCGCAGCGCTGCTCCGCCGGAGCAGGGGCCAGCCAGGGGGTGGAGGGGGCACAAAGGGAAGGAAAACAAGCTTGGACTGCCAGGAGAGACTGAAGGAGTGTTTGTGGTGGCACTCGCCAGGAAGCTCTTTGCTTGCCAGAATGTTTGTGAGATGTGCTCTGGCGGCTCAGGTGTGGCAGTGAGGAGAGCCAGGTTAATCCTGGCAGATCCCTTGTCACAGTCTGCTCAGTGTCTGCTCTGTGCTCCTTGGGTAATTTAGCAGCAGGTTTGAAGAGCTTTCTATTAATGTGCTCCCCCAAGGATGGCTCTGTGCCACAGGCACCCCAAAAACTGCTGCTGATGCAGCTTGCCCATCCCAGGGTTACGCTTGGCCTCCCTTGCTACCCTACTCCTCTCTCCAGCCCAGCCTGGTGACTCCAGGAAGGGTGCAGAGGCCAGACCCCAAGAGTGAGCTGGGAAGATAGAAAATGTTCCTGGAGGTGCACATGGAGATCAGGCTGCAGCAGGAGGAGCCTGCCTCTACAATATTTTCCCAAATTTGCAAGGGACAGGAACCATACAATGGCCAGGCTGGTTTTAAGCTGGTCCTCTCTCTCCTGTGAAACCATTGGCAGGAAACTATTACAAAGATCCTCCAGCTGTCGTGCTTGGCTCTCCCCACACCTCTCCTCTGTGCCCGGGTCTCTAGCCCAGGAGCTCAGCCACTGCCATGCAGGGATCCTCCCCCAAATTCTGAGTGAGCATCTTTGGCTGGTGGAAGGTGGGGAGGAAAGCAAATGGCAGAGGCAGGGCAGCCCACGGGTCACACATGTGCCCCTCTCCCCAAAAGGCTGAATCAATCCCCTGGTTCTGGATAACCCCAAACCCGGGGAAGGTTCAAATCTAGTTCTGAAGTGTCTGACTTTGACCCAACACAAACACTGTCGTTTCTGGATTATATGTTTAAGAGAAAAGAAAATCCTATCATGAAGTAATGCCAACAGGAGATGCAATTGTGTCTTGTATTTAGTCTGTCCTCCATACTCTACTACGGCTCCAATTGAGAAGGACTTGAAAAATAAAAAAAGCCCAGAATTACACAGCTCCCAAAAGTTTTCCTGAAAATAAATTTTTGCCAGGTCCCTCCCCAGCACTTAATTAAGACTTCTATTAAATGCTGACAGGAGCTTGATAGTGTTATATGTTGCAGCAGGCTCTGTTCATGGTGTTATAATTATGGCAGTAAAACAGTTTCCATTATAGTCCTCCTTTTCATAAGCTCATAACTTCTGAAAACATTTACTTTTCACCTTGAAATTTTTGCATGCCTGGCCTTCAGAAGGAGAAAAAAATCCATGTAGTCCTTTTTGAGTTATGGGTAAGAAAAAACGAGTTTTTTCAACTGGAATATAAGTAAGGGGGAAAAGGTAATGACACCATTTTTCTAAAAAGATGGATAGCAAAAGCCTGTGATACCTGATGCTTGCTTTGGAAATGGATAGGCTGGGCTTTGCAGAGTGCCTGGGGCATTTCCCATCCAAAGGAAAAAAAATTCCTATCTCTGATTTAAAAGCCTTGGTGAAGTTAAAGACAAAGCCTCGAGGGAATCCACTTGTCACCCATTAGAAGTGACTCTTGGTTGCAGGTTAAAAATAGAGGTTGGTAATTAATAACTCTTTCCTTCTGGCAACATTTTTGAGGTACTGACAGTATTTCTCATCTCTCGTGGGGATGAGGAGTCAGTTCTGAAAAATTTTGTGGACTAGAAAACCAAAGGGTAAGATCTTTTAAGGTCAATGAAAATATTTTTCTTTGATAATTTCAAGCTTCCTGTTTTGATAGGATTTTTTTTCCTATAAGCAGCTTAATTCTGAAGAGAGAAGACCTTTTCAACTAAAGCCCTGGGATGTGTCACTGAAGGAAGTACAAAAGCCAAACATTTGGACAATTTGGACGAGGGTTTGAGCTTTTTTTCCCAGTTGAAACAACTGTCCAAACCACTCATGCCTGCAAAAAGTAAAATGGGTATTTTCCCACTGTTCCCCTTCACAGGCCCACTGCACAGGGACTTTCCCAGCTGCCCCATTGAATGGTGGCCAAATGCAGGGATGGGGCAAATGGGATGGAGCCACAGTGGCAGAAGCAGCTGGAACCACTGTGAGATCCATTGGACTCTTGATTTTATTTGTCCTCCTTCCCAGCCCCAGTCCCTCAGCAGGGACTTCAAAGGCACAGGAGTCCCTTGGGACACTGAAGATACAGATGAGCTTCTACTGCAGCCTTCAAAAGCATTTAGGATCATTAAAAGTCTGCCTCCTGATGGGGCCTTTAACCACATGGAAAGTGGAATTTAGGTTCTTCTTGTTTCTCTGCTTCTGAATTTTTGCTGTTTTGGGACTGGTGGTTCTTAGTGGCCAGTCAAGGAAGGACAGCTGGGAGTGAGTTCAGGTGGGAGTATGGCTGGAAAGCAATGTTTTGTTCCTTGGTGCACTGGCATGCAGTTTTTCAGGCGGAGCCAAGAGAAAAGGCTGGAGGAGGATGGAGAGGCTGAATGGAGGCACAGACCTGTCCCTGAGGGCCGGCAAATGTGCTTTGGCAACACGAAGGAGTGATAAAGCAGGAGCAGATTGCCTGCCCCCAGCCCTCCTGGTCTTCAAAAGTGGCTCAAGGAGCACTAAACACCGCAGTTACATTCTTTTCCTCCTCTCTAAAACAGGACCCTGACCGCTAAACTGGCTTGTATATTTACGTACGGCTTCACATTCCCCGGTGATGGCCGCGGGGAGTTTCCAAAGGCTGGCTGGGGTTCCCGCAGCTCCTCTCCCGAGGCACAGAAGAGAGCACTGGTCCTCTCCGGGATGTGTGTGTGGCCGAGGTGGCTCTGCGGGCTGCGCTGGCTGTCCCCTGCAGCGCGGCCCTGCCCGGGGCTGCGGAGGGAGCGCTGCCTGGCCGCTGTGCTCTGCACAGCCCCCGGCCGGCCTGGCTGCTTTCTTTGGCGTGCTGGGAGCTCGCTTGGTTCTGGCCAAAAGCTGTCTTGACACTGATGTAATCGAAATCCAAATATCGCTGAGGGAAGCTTATCTGCAAACGTGCCCAGCCCTGGAGCCAGCACCCCCAGCCCAATCACGCTGCCTGAGGCAGCGCCAGCGGGGTTGCGTGGCTGCTGTGAAGTCAGCTCGACATGATGGTGAGTAGGCACGCAGCTGAGACCTGGGGAGGAGATGAGAGCCAGAAAAAGCTGCCTTGATTGCCAGACTCAAGGGTCTTTGCTGACCTGGACCCTTTGTCTTTAGGTTTTGCTCCTTTGGGGCTTTCCCAGAGGGTTTTCCTGTCAAGGAAGAGGGATGTGCACCCCAAGTGCTACCCAAATACCCTCTCTGGAGCACCTCCAAGGAGACCCAAAGGCACAGACAATGGAAATCTTGGTCTAGGTAGCAGACCCAATGTGTGTGTCCTTGCTAAAGACTACGGAGCCAAGGAGAGATGTAGGCTGCTAGGGAGGATTCGGGCCAAATGTACATAACAGCAACAAAAAAAGAAAAAAAATCTCCATTGATTGGAGAAAAAAATCCTTAAATGCTCAAAACCATTGCTCATGGTATTGAATTGGACAGAAATGGAATAAGGAGAGAGGCATCAGAAGGTAGGAAATTACACCAATGATGTTCCTGTTGAGGGAGAGGGTTACTCCAGATTGTGACATTTTCAAAAGATTTGTGAATGCTACAAACACCTTCATGCGAACAATACCACAGGTGTGCAATGGTGGAAAGAAGCTCCAAAAGGAAGAATGTCATATGTCAGGAGGATTCAGTCAGAAGTTTCTGGTGCCTGTGCACAGGCAGCAGTGACTCCTTGGCAACAGAGCATGGCTGCTGTGACCTTTAGAGCCAAGGGTTGCACCTGACCTGTAGTTTTCGACTAGTTCCCAACAGACCAGCGTTCTTCAAGTGTGAATCTCCATCCCCCCATCCCTCCATGCCATCCTCTGGTGTCAGACACTCTGGGAAGGACAGTCTGTCCTTCTGTAGGAAGCAGTCTCTGGCTTTTGAGCTGCTGCAGTGCCCTGGTGCTAATTTTCATCTTCTGAGGCCTCATTTCCAGCAGGAGGGGAAGAGACCTGAATCAGTGCTGTCCTTGGTAGGTCCATGTCACCTGGTCTCGGTGCACTCCCAGAGGGTTTGTCACTGGGTGCTTGCCCTGTGGCATCGGGCTGGTTGTGCCTTGAGTCTGCACCTCGTGGTTGGGTTCACACTCCGCTGCTCTCCCTCTCCCTGCACCCCAAGTGTTTTTCCAGACTGCACCAATAATTGAATGTGCAGAGGGAGCAGGGCACGGGTCCGTCTGAGCCCCGCTCGCCTGCAGTACCCCGGGAGGGAAGAGAAGAAGTGGGGGCGGGGGAAGGCTTTTATCCCCTTTTAAAAAGCAGGAACATGGGATGCGCATTAGGCTTTCTTCTTCAGGGAGTATGGCTGCGTTTCCCTCTCGCAGCTGGCCCTCCCCGCGCATTCCTGCACAAACCCCTTTTGTTCGCTGCCCTCAGCCAATATACAGGCAGCAACAGCAGCCCAGATGTTCCCTATCAAACTCAGAGCCATGCCAACAAACTTTGGCACACATGAAAGTGTGCTGAGGAATGGGCCTCCGCAAATACCTTTTTTTTTTTTTTTTTTTTTTTTTTCCCCACCCTTCCATTCCTGTAAGGATTTTTTAAACGCTAATGGCTTCCACGCCGCGACAGCCGGGCCGGGCTCCGGGAGCGTCTGGCAAATTCGTGCCGCAGGTACCCCCGGCGGGGCTGGGCTAACCTTGAGCCCCTGCTCCTGTGTTTTCCCTGCTGCCTTTCCAAGGCCGGCGCCGTGTTCCCGTGGGCGATGTTGTTTGCAGGCAGTGACCCGCAGCCCAGCCAGCAGCCGGGAAGCCAAGCGATGCTTTGAGGGGATTTGCTGTGAATCTTGTTTTCTCCCAGCACTGTCCAGGCTGGCTTGTGAAGACCTGGAAAAGCATAATTAAAGATGCTGTGGGGGCTGAGTGGCCCCTCTAGGCTGGGCTTTGCCACAGTCCCAGTGCTTGCTGGGCGTGTGGAAGTGAGCTGGGTTTTTGGCTGGGGTGAGATGCAGTTTTTCCTCATTTCTTCTCAACATCTTCCCTGCAGGCCAATTCCTGCTGCTGCCGCCATTCAGCTGTGAGCCCTGGGTCGTGGTGCAGATGGGGCCACTGCACATCCCAGGAGCTCTGTTGGCACCACAGGCTGACAGAGATCACCTGGAGGATGAGGAGCAGCTCCACAAACCAGAATCGACCTGGCTTGGGCCATGAGCAGATGGCTGAGCACACAAATGGAAACCTTCCTCTGTCCACAAGATAGAGAACTATTTATGCTGAGTAAAACACAATCTGGAGGCTGTGCATGGACCTGCTTTGATGGAAGAGCTCCCTGTTGCATCCTGACGTGTGAATGTGGTTAAAAGTTGCTGCAGCTGCCACCCCTCTCTGCTCCTGTGCAGGCTCAGCTCTGGCCCTCACTGCAGATCTCAAATGGCAGAGCCATGTCCCACCTCTCTGGCTCCACCACTGAACCCCGCGGGGTCAGTGCCAGGTTTGGTGCCAACCACCCACCCATGGAGAGGTGGGCTTGGGCAGGAGACAGCAAATGCTGCCCCTCACTCACTGAAACAGGCAAAGGCCATATCTGGCAGAAGAACCATTCTCATCTAACTTAAACATTTGTTTCAGCACCAGGGCTCTTCAAAGACAGCTTGAACTACTTTTTTACCCCTTCACTATAATGGCAGTGACGTATTTTTTCACTCCTCTCTCACACTGTAAAGATTGAAGCATTTTTGCTCAAATTAAAATTTAAAAAAAAATAAAAAATCTCATCTGGATGAAAACCAGACCTTGCAAAGTTTCCATGGAGGGTGGTGAACCTCTCTCCCCAGCAGTGGGCTTATCTGAGATCATCTACTTGAGGAGTGTGCCAAGATTTCCATCCTGGAAAAAGACTCTTCTCAGAGAAGGGCTAGAAGGATCCATTGCACAGTGAATTTGGTGAAGAAGGACCCAGGGGAGGGAGAACAGCTCCATTCCAGCCTGGAGTTGAACAGAGATGAAGCAATGATTGCAGAGGGGTTCAGAGGAACCACCAGATGTGCAGCCAGGGCTGGGGAAGGGGAGAAAAGGAGTTTGCAGAGTCCAGGGGCAGGACTTAGCTCTGGCTGAGGTCAAGTTCTGGTGTCTGCAACTCCAGCTGCTGTGGAGGGGCCTGACTGGGTGAACTGGGCTGGGTGAGGGCAGGGCCCATTTCCAGAGACATTCTTCCCCCCAGGGCGGTGCCTCTTGCAGTGGTGACAGTGATCCTCAAAAGGCAGTGTCAGCTGCACCCTCTGTATCTTTGTCCTGGCTGTGGACCTCAGAAAATAAATGTAACCTTTGAGAAAAGGTTAAGATAAAGAGGTGGCGGAGGAAAAATGGTCTGAGCTGATGAAAACCCCATCTCAGGGGGGATAGAGAAGGAGAAAAAAAAATGTGGTTATTTTTCTACAAAGGATTTGTAGGTATTATTTCTAGAAAGTAGGAGAAAATGAGCTCTGGTCAATTTCTCTGGTTCCCTTCATTAAGGAGGGGAGTTTCTGGTTCCCTTCATTAAGGAGGGAAGGCAACACAATGAATTTACCATAAAAATATTAGTAAGAAGAAGAAGAAGAACCATAGCCCCTAAATGATCCTATTTAAAAATAAAACATGAAATCACAAGGTAGTTGCCATTTCACATGTGGTCTGGTTTAAATCCTGGGAGCAAGGTGGCCCCTGAGATCTAACCTGTTAGAGTAGAGCCCTGCTGTGTTCAAAGGCAAGGGTGAACCCTTGAATTTGCTTTCAAACTTGGGCTGGGGCTGCTGAGGTTTTCTCTGAGGTTTTCTGAAGCCCTGAGCGAGTTGGGGATGATCTCTTTTCATCACCAAACAGTCTGTAGGAAAAATCCATCAGTAGATTTGCTTGGAGGGAACAGTTTGGGATGGGAGGCAGATGCTCACTGGATCGTTTCATGGCTTACACAGGTCTGCAATCTTTAGGGCTTCATATAAAACCTGGAGGACAAAGGTCTTCTCTGAAAAGTCAGATTCCCCAAATGAGGCCGACTGCAGCAGTTGATCTTCATTTAACACTCCCAAGCCAGATGAAAAATTGCAGACTGAATGTAACCACGTGTACTTAGGAGGGGTTTCTAGTTCCTGGTGCACAGGTGTTGCTCCAGGCAGGACGCAGACGTGCCCTGCTAAATAATTATAAATTGTGAAATAAATAAGCTGCTAATCAATCCTGCACTTCTGAGCTGGACTCAAAGTTAATGCTGGCTTGTTCTCAGAACTCAGGATATCTGTTTGTCCTCCCTGGCCCATCTTCAGTTTCTCTGTGAGTGAGCGCATTGCTACACCGAGCACATGGGCAGGGATTGCAGAGGCTTTGCTCCTGCTAGCAGAGGGGTCTGGAAACAATTACAAGCTGCTCATGCTTAATCACTCGGGTAAATCTTAAATGCCTGCCTTAATATTTTGCAGGACCGAAGATGGCATCTGAATTTTTGCGGTGTGCAGGTTACCCAGCAGAGCCCACTGACTTTGACAGTTCTGTGCATATTTTGGGAGTGTTGAGAACCCTCCCCAGCTTTTTGAAATTCAGGTACAATTTCAAAGGAAAACTAAAATGCTAAGTGGAAAAAAAAAAAACAAACCTGAAGTTTGCCTGATATTTGTGCAAATTGTCAGCTCAGTCATGTTCTTATGAACCTTTGCTGAACCTGACCATTTGTACCTCAAACCGAACAAGAAGAGAGTATTAAATAAGTTGAAAAATAAAAAATTAAGTCCCCTGTTAAAATGAAGGCAACCCAAATAACTCACAAATCTGGGCTGAAGTCAGTCAATGACAAGACAAAACAATAGAAGTCTTCCTTTACTTCCTTAAATACTGAAATGTTTCACTTCAGCATTTTCAGGCTGAACCAGTTTGCTTTATTCAACATTATTTAGTTTGATGCTTTCTTTTTTATTTTCATTTTCAATAGACCTGAATTTAAAAGGAAAAGGATTGTGGTTTTTTAACATTGACTTTTTAAAAAGATGGAATAGTCTTGAAGCAAACCAGAAGATTTTGTTACTGGTCAAGCAAAATGTTTTTGGTTGACCCAAAATGAATCAAGCTTTCCTCATTATATTAAGTCTTTCTTCTTAGTTCGGCTCCAAAACCAGAATCTTCCACCACTAGAAGAAACCAGTCATCCTTGTTTTCACCTTCCTGCTGCAGCAGTCAGGGGTCTAATTTTTGTTGCTCCTGTTTCAATCTTTATTCCCCTCTCGATGAATTGCAGGCTGAGCTCTGTGATATCAGAGCTTGCAGCCAGGGTGTGGTACAGATCTCTCTCCAACTATCTCAGATACCTCACCAAAGAGCTGCTAAGCCTCCCTGGCCAGCAGCCTGCTTGTCTGCAGGCTTTATAGCTTCTCTTCAAACCCTGCCAGTGACACCAACACTTGGAAATCCTCATCAGTTTGTGGCCCTGGTAAGCCTGCGGGTGTCAGCTGGAGCGCAGTCATGGCATTGTTCAAAAACTAAAGTAAACACTCTCTTCTGCAGAAACTGCTGAAAAAAGAGCTTCTACACAAACATTGTGAAAGGCACCAGCCAACTGATGGGAGCAGCTTTCCAAAGCCATGGAAAGGAGTTACCCACCAAAGCCTTGGTGAGATCCAAGCACGGTGATCCTTTGAAAACCTCCTCAGAGATCCAGCCTTGGCAAAGAGCAGTTCACTGAGAGCATCCATAAACATGTGGGGTTTTATATCTTCTTTCTGTGTGCTTGTTACAGAGACAAACCATCGACATTTTGTGAACTTTATTGCAGGAAAGACACAACGCTTCATCTTAAAGACTTCCAAATTGTAGCAGGCTTTATCTGCGGGGTGGCCGAGGCTGCAGGTGGAGGCAGGAGCTGGAGGGCACAGGCAGAGTTTGTTCAGGGTGACGCTGGAGTGCTGCACACACATTTAGCTGGGCTATCTCTGAGCAGTGCTGAGGATATCCTGGCTGACCTGGGCTCCCCTCCCCTCTCCTTGTGCCTGCAGGACAGTACCAGGCAGCTGAGGGGTGGTGAGGTCCTAACCCTGAACATCTGCCTGGTGCGGCTTGTGTTTGCAGGATGGGGAGGGGAAGGAGACTGGTGGGTGTCCTGAGGTGCCTGCAGCTTGCTGGTCTCCAAATGGGTTCCTTGGTTCTTCTGCCTTCTATTTCTCCTTTGTATTTGTGTTGCAGATACCTCCAGGGACCCTGAACGAGGTGGCTGTGCTCTGAACAAGGCTCCATGGAAAGTGTCTTGCTGCAAGGATACAGGAAAAGTGAGGGCTTGTTGTGCAAAGAGGTGTGGTGTTGTCACATGTCCTCCTTTGGCACTGAACATGTGGTGTCCCTTCAGGCTGAAGGAGAGCCAAAGTAGCCTGCACTGATTCAGACACAAACCACAGCTCTTCTGGGGCTCTTTGTGGGAATGCAGCAGGATGAGAGCAGCATCCCCGCCACTCCCTGAGGGTCAGCAGCATTTCACTTGCAGAAGGGAGTTGTCTCAGGCCTTGCAGACCTGGGAGAGGTGAGAGGACAACACCCTCCTTGTGCAGCTGGAAGAAGAGACATGAACTGGCCAACACACACCTGGCTCAGCTGTAATGTGGGGGCTAACTGGCACTTGATGGTAATAAAGTGATTTTCACATCATATAATACTCTACTGCAAATACATCTTACAAGCACTGCTGACTCTTGGGTTTGGCAGCCATCTTCCTTCTGTCTTGCCCTGAGAACACAAGAATTTCCCACATAGACTCTTTCAGAGGTGAAACTTTTCTTTTTCACAGATTTTTCAGGAGCTGCACAGTTGACTGGCACCCAAAGTGGTCCAGCTGTTGGTGCTGATGTGAGTGCCCATGGGGAGGGTGATGGGGCTGTGACAGCAATGGGAAGAGGTGGGAATGGTGTGGGAAGCACCACAGTCACAGGAATAAGGCTGGGAGAGGTGTCAGGAGCTGGCCAGCGCTCAGACCATAAATGATGCAGAAAGCAAGGCCAAAAGTTGCAGAGCAGCCTGAACCCACGGCGAGTCTGGGGGCCCCATCTCCTCTGGAACCTGTGTGGGGATCCACACACCCGAAATCTCCAAACCTGCATCTCACTCTCCCAGGGCTTTAGTGACCTTGCCCAGAAGATGTTTGTTGTTAAAAATACCTGAGTGGAGACTCTGTGGCGGTCTTCAGTCAATTCTCTCCATGTTTTGCTGCCCTGACTCCTCATCTCCTGCCTGAGTCTCGCTTTCTTCTTCACCTATCCTCCACAGGCCCCGAAAACACATCACCCTGTATCCTTACAGCTGTGCTTTATCTATTTAAAGAGGACTATCATGTCCTCTCCCCCACACTTCTCTCCCATCCAGACTAAACAAGCACAGTTCATTCTCTGGAGCGTGTAACAACAATAAGTTTGTTTGATGAATACTCAATTTGTTTAGCGCAGCGGTTCTAATCACTCAAGTTATGCCAAAGATAACAAACCTTCAGCAAACTTCCCTTCAAATCTTTAGTTTTATCAACTGTTTTGACAGCTAGATTATAATTTTTACACAAAGGGTTAGAATGAGAGCAATTGCTTTCTAGTTTTTCTGTACAAAGACTTGAATCATGACTTCTACATTAGGCAATGCAATTAAATGCATTCTAGAACTGTCATGAAATATTAAACTTGGGGTTATAAAAAGTATTATTTTAATGATTCATAGTATCTTTTTAAAGGAATTAGCTGCAACAATATTTCTTAAACTATATAAAAATATATATCAATAATTGCTCATTTCCTCTTGTTTAACTATTCAGATCTGGTTGTGCCAGCCAAAATGCTGTATTTATAATCTTCAGGATATTTCTGGTAGTAATGAATTTTATTTTATTTTATTTTATTTTATTTTATTTTATTTTATTTTATTTTATTTTATTTTATTTTATTTTATTTTAT
>VZUI01095433.1:0-120057 GCA_013401135.1 Cettia cetti | reverse complement strand
CCCGGGCCCCCCCCCCCCCCCCCGCCTTTTTTTTTTCCCTCCCAATCTCCCAAATCGTTTTATTATTATTATTTTTAAATGATCGCTCCTTTTGCGCGCTGCTCCCGCTGCTGCCGAAATCCCCGTCTTCCCAGGGTGCATGCTTCTGGCAAGATTGCGCAGTGTTCTCAGTGCATTTTCAGTGTGTCTTATCTTAATTTGCCCTGATCCGATCTAAGCGCGATAGCCACCACTTGCTTTCAATTTGTAGGACTTTTTTTTCCCTTCTTGGTTTGCTCCCGACTACTCTCGGACTATTTCCCTCTCTCCTTGCATTTCCAGGGTTGCAATTTACTCTGCCTTTCCTCCTTCTCCTTTTTTAACCTCTCCTCTTTTGAATTGCTTCATGTTACTAACCATTCCTAAATTGTAAGATACATTCATTCCCCCTCCTCTTCCACCACCACCACTACCACCACCACCATCACCTCCTCCTCCTCCTCCTCCCCTTCTCTTCTCCTTTTTGGCAGCACCAGGACGTCCGGTGTGGTGGTGGCAGCGAGCAGCAAAAGCAGCAAGAGCTCGTTTTGATCCCCCCCCCTTCCAAGGTGCTTTGGAGAGACTGGTTTCAGGCTGAGCAGCAGAAGTCACGATGAGTGCACAAGGTGAGGGACCCGGTCAGCCTTCCACTGCTGCCCAGGAGCAACCTGCAACCGCACAGCCTCAGAAGAGAGGACGAGGCAGACCCAGGAAACAACCACAAGTCAGTATCGTATAGATACGTAGAGCCGCAGATCTGTAGCGTTATAGGCATGTACATGTGCGTATTGTGCTGCAAGTGAAGGAATCCTGCGACGGGGGGGGGGGGGGGGGGGGGGGGGGGGGGGGGGGCTTTGTTGTGTGCCGCTTCCCGTTGAGGTGGTGCAGAGGCGTAGAGGGGCTCCGTCGGGCGCCCCGGCGGGGGGACCCCGGAGCGACGGGGCGCTGCCTGCCCGTGGCTGAGCCGCGGAGCCTCCTCGGGACTTTCACTATTGTGCAGGGAGCGAGCTGGGGCTTTTCAATGTAAATGGGGAACATGGAGCAGCGCGGCTCCGACCAACCAGCGCTCGCTGGGTCATTTCGAGCTGATTTTGAAATTGCGAAAGCGAGGAGCAGGGAACGGTGCTCTCCTGTCTCCCTCCTCTCTCGGCCTCGCAATATCTCAATCCGTGTGCGCGCCTTGTGTGCATTTGTCGGGTCCCACCGGGCGCTGCTGCCGCCTCCGATCTTGACCAGCCCAGCCTCTGAACTGCCCTTAGATGCTGAGGCTGGGGGAGAGGAGGGTGACTAGAAAGTCGCATGGTTTTTTCTTCGCCTCTTTCCTTCCCCCCTACCCACCTCCCACCCCCCCACCCCGGCTTTCCCCCCTTCCCCACCTCCCCCCATTCGCCCCCCTCATCGTATGCAGAGAGGTGCCCCCGTTGCCGATGGAGGTGGGGGAGATAGCCGGAGGGGACTTGCCCTGTATTTGCAACACCTTTTGCCTTTGCTCCGGCGCTTTCCCAGGCAGGTCGAGGGGACGGGAACGCTGCCGTATCTGGACGCGGGGAGCGGAGCCCTGTGCTCCTTTCCACCCACACCCACAGCCTCCACCTGGGCCCCGAAAGGGGCGCGGTGGGCTCCTCTTTTTGACTCGCAAGACTTGAATTCGCGCTAAGGTTGCTCGATCCGTGTGTTTTTCCCACCCCCACCCCCCTTCCCTTCCTTTCCCGAAGTGCCTTTGTCGCATCGCCTGGAGCTGCCGAGCCGCGCTCAGCCCCTGCCGCCGGGCGAGGGGCCCGGGGGGAGCCCCCGCGCTCTGCAGCCCCTCCGCCGGCGCCGCCGAAGGAGGATTTTGCCTGCGGATGCAACCAATTAATCCCGCAGCTCGGCGGGGCCAGCGCGGAGCCGCCCGCAGCCTTTTCCCTGCCTCCCTCGGAAGTCACGACTGAGAAGCAGGGCTGTCCGTGGAGCTCATTTTTAAAGCGAGATTCCGCGGGCTTTAAACGTGTTTACTTCTCATTCATTTGGCATCAACTCCACTGCCACGAGAGCCTTCGAGGGGCTCGAAACATGGAGAGAGCTGGGCAGCAGAGCCCCGAGCCGGGGGAAACCCGGCTGCTTTGCTTCCTTCCCCTCCCCCGCCCCGGTATGGTCCTGAAAATTGCACAGAAAATACTTTTTGGAAAGCTATAAAAGCAGAGCCCCCGTTACCTCGGTCTGCCCGTGGTGACACTCACTCCATCGGTCCGGTGTCTGCGGGCTCTGTCCCCCTTCTGCTTCACCCCCTCATTGCCCTCGACCAGCCCCGGCACCCAGCACCCACCGACCCTGCTGACTTGTGCCAGGGCTTACTTTTTTTTTTTTTTTTTTTTTTTTTTTTTTTTTTTTTTTTTTTTTTTTCCTCTCCGGTAGCATTTGAATATGTGGAAGTGAAAGAAAAATGCGTCTCCTTCAACGTGCTCAGCCCAGATGTGGAGTGCCTGCGGGTCTCGCCACTGAGCTGCAGCACTTGGGGAGTCCAAGCCAGCCTCCCCTTAACCTACCCGGGAATTATGAAAGCTGAATGGGTTTAAACTGGTTTAAGTTAACGAACGGCACATAATTAGTTCTATCACATCCTGTAATCTGAATGAAATGTATAATATTCAAGACTAGAAGAATTTTATAGTGTTTATGATTCACTGAATAAATATTTGGAATCTGAACTCTTAGTAATTCATACCCAATTTTAAGGACTGGTTATTTACTGGCAGGCAAAGGAACTAGTTAAGAAAATAGCTAAAATAATCAGTGTTGACTCATTTTCGAGTTGGGGTTTTTCAGATTTTTCTTTGGTCGAGTTTTCTCTGGCTTACCTAGTGGTCTATTTGAAGAAACGTTTACATTTGCATGTGAATACAAATCAATTTTCTTTAGAATAGGTGTGAATATAATGCCGACTGCAGAACAACAGAAAAAAATTGCCCCCTTGAGAGAGAAGTAGTCTCATCTTACTTTACAGTATTCTGGTAGTTAACTTCTTTTCCCCAAAAAGTCTGTGCTGGAAACTGCATGTAATAATTGTATCTTGCTATAATGCAATGCAATTGAAATTTAATAGGTATCTGTATTATTTTTTTAAATAACTGCTCTTATATGAGGGAAATAATAGCCATCTTTAAAAATGTGCTTCCTGCTGTAACTTACATGTTAGAATATGTAAACTTTCCCAAGTTTTTTTTTATGCAATTGCAAGAGAAGTCCTTTATTGTGCAAAGTATTTTTTTTCCTTTACCTGGAGTTGCAAAATTTTTCATGTTGCATTATTAATATTATGGTATTTAATGACACTGTTAATTCGTATATTTTAAGCAACTTGTCAGTTTAGTTTATCCTTTAGATAATCTGGGTTAGTTGTAGCCTCTTGCCACAATAGCATGTTTTCCTGTATTTAGGAACCAACTGGTGAACCATCTCCTAAAAGACCAAGAGGAAGACCCAAAGGAAGCAAAAACAAGAGTCCCTCTAAAGCAGCTCAGAAGGTGAGATTAATAAAGAGAAATAATTACTAATGCTGTTTTTTTATCAGCTGGTAGCAAAAAAAATCCAGTTATTTAGCCTGTGAAGTGTGGGATTGGAACTCTTTTACTAATGGTAGCTACATAAAGCATGAATTTCACATTTTTAAAATTAGAATTAACATGAAGACTCTTAAGTACAGAACCTATAAGGGCATTTTTTTTAGTAGTCTATAGATTAGTGAAATAATAAGGTATTTCATGAGAAACCATGAGGTGTCCTGTATCTACTACTAAGGAAGTCAATGTTATGGATACTATTTTCTGCATTAAGATTTTTGTAAGAGGAAGATTAATTTCATGTCTACTTACAGTTGTTACTACTACAGACCAAATCCGTGTATTAAGCAAAGTGCTTTGTCAAACATAAGTTAATTAGAAGTAAATCCAATTATGTGTTGATGGAAATAAGTGCATATATTGAAATTTACAGCTTTAAAATGTGATGGTGAAGTAAACTTCCAGTTACAGTAAAAGCCTGTTATATCTTCTTTAGTAATCAGTTTCAAAGAGACTTTTACTGAAAGTGCTTTTAGTCTTCTGAACCACTGTTTCTGCTTGGTGATGGGACCAAACTTTTATTCTGGTGGCTCTGGTTGCCTTTAGCTACAGGAGAAACTCCCTGAAGTTACTGCATTTAGTGCATGGACTTTACATCACAAATACAACATGAAAATTTGACTAAATTTTATTTGAATTGGGGAAAGCACATCCTTAAAAAGCTGTGTTATCAAGGCAAACCATGTGTATTCTTCTGTAGGAAATATTTTAGTGAAGACAAATAGTTGTGTATAGGCTTGAAAACAAATATGAGAGATTTGTTTATGTTGTTGGTTATGCAGCAGTTAGCACTAGTTTACAGGTACTAAATCAGAAACAAAAGCTTACAAAATGTAGTAGTGAACTGTAGTGCTGAAGTGTATCAGTATCTTTTAAAGAGGTGCTTGACAAAAGGTGTGGAAGGTATTTGTGTCCTCATCTAATTAGGGTTCATTTTTCAGTATGCCTATGGTACTGACCATATTGATAGTTTTCAGTGTTATAAATTTCTATAGCAACTACTGATAAATATTAAATCATTAAAAGATTACTATGGTTTCATGTCTGTTTTGTTTAAAGTGTTTTCAACATTTGTTTGAGGTACTTTTCCAAGAGTCTTTAACTTCAAAATTGGTTGGGTTTTTTGTTTGTTTGTTTGTTTTGTTGGAGTTTTTTGGTGCTGGTTTTTTGGTTTGTTTTGGGTTTGTTTTTTTTTTTTGTTTGTTTGTTTGTTTTTTTTACTTTATGGGCTGAAAAAAGCAGCATGTTCTGTCAAGAAATCTATGAATTAGTAAAAAATGCTTTACAGGTTAAGTATTAAATCTTTCAAAGCTATTCTGCAAGGTAATGTACTTAAAATGTTGATTTTTTTTTTCTTTATACAGTTAAAGCATTCCTCAGATTCATGTTAAAATAGTTTATATGTCACTCTTCAAAAGAGAGAGAGCAGTTTTTTATTAGTCTAGCAAATCCAAATGTGAGCTTTAGTATTTTAAATATTACTCCTAGGAGTGTTGGCTTTTCTAGGAGAAACATTGGTAGTAAGATTAAATTCTAAGTAGTTTGTGAAAATGTTTTTTTAAAAGATGCTTCTAAAAGAAATATTGATATTATTTCATTTGCATAAGTGATTTGGAAATCAATATAAATGGAAAATAATTTTAAAGCATTCATATGTGTGTAGGTTTATCAAATCAAAGAGTTTTCCAGATGATTCTGGTACATAGTTATGCTTTCTTAATCTAATTTACAAACTGAGTAATTTCATTGTAAGATTTTGATTTTCATAATGCATCAAGTTACTCCTCTAATTAAAGCTTTTGGGTGTTGCTAGTGTAAAAAATTGACCAAAGACCACGTCTTTTTTAATAATAAAAACCCCTTTGAGGGCTATGTAATTAAAAGTCTTACTGGTTTCCAGGTTTATAGATAAAGTATATAAATGTTTGATAAATCCTCTAAAACGTAAAACACTTATAAAGCCTTCCTAGAAGAAAGAGGCTGGTATCACATTTCAAATAAATATTTTAGCCCTTTTTCCAAATTGATAATTAACCCTCTCTAAAATGGTTCAGCTTCTCACCAGGTATTTCAAAGTATATTTTAATGTAATATTATTTCCAATAGTTTTTCTTACTGTAATGGGATGGGAAGGTTTTGGCACTGTAAGAAACCTTCATTTGGGGGTGAGGGTATCACCTCTAAAAGGAGTGAGCTATATGTTCAATTCTGTAGTACACATATGTATGCTGCATACATTTATTAGGACTTTCTCCAGCCTGTCTCAACCCCCAGCAAGAGAACTGGCTATCTTAGCTTAAGCCCCTCTACATGTGAACCTGGGTACTATACACCCAGCTGGAATTTGCTGGAATCTCTAAAGAATAGTGCGTGCCCTGTGTGTTTCAAAGGGAGCTCATTGAAATGCTTTAGAGTGTTCACAACATGTTAGATAAATGCCGACCAGGAGAACCCACCGAGCAGCCATGAGAAGGCACTCATGATTAATTGATTGGGTGTTCTCTTGCAAGGCATTACACATCACAATTAAAAATGTATTGCACAAACTGGCAGTGAGTTAAAAATACTTCAGAACTGGGGCTTTGTTTTGTTATGCTTCAAAAAGGAAATACCCTTAAATCAGTTGATCGACAGTTTTCCCTGGAATTGTGGTTGTGTTGTATATTTAAAATTTCTTGGTTCACAGGATTTTTTTATTATTATTTTTTTTATTTTTTTAAGCTTTAAGAGCTTGTGTTTGGTCTTAGTAAACTGGCCTTGAGGCATCCAAAAACAAACTGTGCTTGTTAGGAAATTAGCAATGTGAAACTTGACAATGCATACAGAATGTTGCAAAACTAACTGGACAGCTAATAATGGGGCAATTACTCTAATTTTGGGTAATATACTTTTTTCTTTTCTTAAACATGCCTAAGTTTTTACAAACTAAACACAAGAAATGAGCTGTGTTTTGTAGGACACAAAACCATTTCTCGATTGTTTAATTTTCACAAACAGGAGGAGCACAATGTATTACCAGATAGATAAGAAGAGGCAGAGACAAAAAACTCCTGATCACCTGGCACTTCAGTCCCCATAATTAGATTGTTATTATGCAGTCTGCATCTTTAAACAAGTTATTCTGTTATACATTTAAAATAGTTGAAAAAAATAGCAAAATGTGAATTGGGTTTTGCATTTTTTTCCTCCCTAAAGCACAACTATTTTTTCAGGAAGGTCATAGTAGGGAATCTTCCTTTTTTAATTTCCGGGGTGTTCTGTGGTTGAATTTTGTTAGGTGAGCTGTGTTCCCAGCCCATCACATTTCCCTTTCAAAGTCTTGCTTTTTTCTTTTTCTTTTTAAGTTCCTGTAGTTTGGCTTGACAAAAATACTGTAATACTGTATAGGCATAAATACTTTCCTGTTTAGGAGCAGGAAACACACTTGAGAAAAAGGAGTAGTAGCTCCTATATGATTGTCTTTAATGAATTTGTCAAGGGATATCCCAGGAATATACAATGGTAAAAATTCTTTAATAAAATTTACCTTCAGCTGAAACACGTTGAGTTTTGTTGTAGTGAGTTTCACTGAAAATGCCTACAGAGCTTGATGCGTCATTCTCTGAAAACTAGAGCTTGTGATCCTGTGTGTGACTACAGTTGCTGCTGTCACTATGTTACATGGCCAGGTTTGGTGTGTAGAAAGGCATGTCCCTGGGTTAAGCAGTCCAAAGGTAAAAGAAAAAAAAAAAAAAAGAAAAAAAAAACCAAACCAGAAAAGTGCATGTGATCAGGACTCTGCCCTGAATTGATTCACAAAAATCTAGTTTGCTTCTCCATGCTTCATTCATTTTCACCAACACCAGTCATTGCAGGCTTAAAGGAAAAAGAAGATATAATTTATCAAGTGATTGTAGTGTGGTTATTGCACTGGAAAAATAAGAGACCTCAAAATCAAATGTTTTGACCAAGATAGGAAAAGCAGAAAACTGACTTTTGTTTAGAATTAAAATGGATAAAACAGGACACGGAAAGTGTGATGTTTTTGTACTTAGTCAATGCCTAAGTTTTTTTCTTTAGAGTATTTTTTGACTGAATAGCTGTGTGGTTTTTTGAGATGGTCACATTCCTGGGCAAGGTCTTTTGACTCTGTTTGACAGCAGTGATCTTCCTCCTGAGAACTATCACTTGTTTTACATGACTTACAGGTCTGACACATTCTATCTGAGATCTCCAGCAGATCATTTTGCAAAGTAGATAGAGTTCTTCAAATTTGGATTCTGTTGCATTTGAGGTCCTCCTTGACAATACATAGATGCCCAAAGAGCACCTTACAGCCATTCAATTATTTGTACTTGTCTTGTTTTGTTAATTGCTTCCAGTAGTATGGCCCTGGTTTCTCTCTGGGTACAA
The DNA here is from genome assembly GCA_013401135.1 of Cettia cetti. Lineage (NCBI taxonomy): Eukaryota > Metazoa > Chordata > Aves > Passeriformes > Sylviidae > Cettia > Cettia cetti. The sequence continues at coordinate 112,048 of VZUI01095433.1, read as the reverse complement.
CACAGTTTTGCAATAAAGAGGCAGAGATCATGGACAGTCAAGTCCTAGCATTACTGAGAGAAGCTGTTTATAAGCAGGGTTTGATGGCCCTGTGGTACAGGGCTTAAGTGGATTGCAAATCTTCCTGGGGACTGTTAGCTTGCTTCCTGATAGCAGTGACTGAAATAACAATCTTTCTCACCTGTGATAAATAAAAACCGTTTCCCATATAGATAATACTTTGAAATGTGAGTAAATTTAGTTGTTCCTCAAGTGTTACATTGCAAAAATGGTGTGTTTCGTTATTGTTTATAAGAAATATCATATTTTTAATGAAATGTGCTTTATGTTTGATAGCATACTTGACCCTTCTTTAATCTTGGTGATTTCATGTCTTTGCTGTAAAAAGCAAGGTCACGCCTCACAGCATAGTAGCACCAAATGTTAAAAAAACATTAAAACCCCCTGACTAAGCCCACCTCTGGGTGGCCTGGAGCTCTGTCAGTATTTGCCCCAAGCTTCAGGGGCAACACTTCAATTAAAGCCAAAAGCCAACAGACTGGAGTGTTTCTGATGATGCAAAAATCTGTTCAGAGGAAAGGCAATGTTTTAGTGCTTTCGTGGAGAAACAATCTGTCTGATACGCAGTAAAACATTTCTTCAAGGTGTCAATTAAAAGAAAGTCTTATGCTGTTGGAGAAAGTACAGGCTGTATTTTAGCAAAATGCATGCTGAAGAAAGAGGAATATTTTTCTAAACTTCACGTATTTATCATTACCACTGTGCTGCTACTACTCCTTTTGTTTGTTCTAGAAGTGTTTTGTCTTTCTCTACTCTTGAAAAGGAGATAAAACCTACTTTAGAGGTTCTGATCATTCATTTTCTGCAGTTTAATCTGTAAAAACCCTGCTATTTACTCACAGAATCTCTCTGTAACAAAACATCACTGCTGGCATGCCTGGCTGTTTGCTCAGCTCACCTCTGGGAAAGATTTGGTTTTTATAAGAACTATGGAAATGTTTTTCTTCTAACATAAGGTGGAAGTCATATACAACAGGAATATAGTGCCTTTCAATCTGCAAGGTCCCCAAGTACTTGACAGACTGTTACCCAAACTAGCCAGCAGGAACTTCAGCCACTTCTGACATGGACTTTGGTGGTGGTGGAGCTCAGCACTGCTCATGGGAAGCAGCTACACTGTGTGACAGTTTATGGCAGGAAGCAAAGATTAGTTATTCAGATAAATCCATCATGTTCATTATAATTTGTAGTTAAAAATTGTGTCAGGTTTGTACAGACTCTAATTATTAGACCAAAATAGTTTTTGTTTTCAAAAAGTTAATTATTTTTAATAGAGTTTTGGAAAAGGATCTTTCCTTCAGATGCAGTAATACACAGAAGAAAATAAGTAGCTTTAGTGCTCTGATAACATGTCAAGTGCTGATTTGTTAAGACCAATTATAACCACTATTTTCTTTTTAAGATTTATACCTAGTGTTTCATGAAGTAAATGTAGAACCAGGGGGCTATGGTTTATCAAAATCTAAACTAAACCATGTCTGTTTTTTTGCATCCTTCAGGTTACAAGGTGTAAAGGAATTGAATGCTTAAAGGAAACAAAACTCTGAAATAGACAGCTATAGGATATAGTAAATGCACTTTAACAAGTATTCTCTTAAGAGGGTTTCACCTTACATGTAACACCGGTATTAACGATTAAAGCTTAAGTTTACTCTTTTAACAAGTCTGAGTGATAATTTTGCCCTTTAGGAGTGTGAATTTTATTTTTCACAGCTTTCTTATTGCAAGGTATTTATTTCAAAGTAATTGCATTTAACTCACAGGGCAGGTTTTTTTTGTAGAGATTCCTCCACTAGTTCCTCAGCTCAAGTTCTCTTTTAGAGAGATCAGATTTACACAGCATTAGGTTACAGTATATGTTACAGTGATTGACCAGCAAGTGATTTATTTAATGGCACAGTTGATTTTTAAGGGCAAATCAAATACACATACATTTAACTGGGGGAAAAAACCCCAAAGCAACACAACTCTTGTGTACTAAAAGTCTTCGTTCTTGGGGACTTTGTATCTGGCAAGTCCTGCCCTGATTACACGTGGTGGCAAAATCCTGAGTGGAACAGGATTATTTACTTGGTGACGTGTATGGATGGGCATAGCCTAGCTAGAGAGAATAACCTGATTTTTTTCATTTTAAACTGTCTAAGTTTTTTAGTGTACTGCATAAGTACTGTTATTAGTAGTAGTACTCACAATGTCACGCAGCGGAATTAGTAGAAGAGCCTATAAAGGAACCCATATTTCCTTTAAGCTGAGCTCCAGGAGCAACTGCTGGGCTTACATAAATAAAGCTGTCACTTTTAGGGCCTCTTCCACATTGTTTCCTTAAACCTGGAAAGGGAAGGTGTGTTTTGGGGCATAAAAGGTTTACTTGTAGCTTAAGGATCTGCTTTTGGTTGGAAAACTTCATGTGAAAAGTAGAGAAATTGTTTCCTGGTAAGAACACAGACAGTTCATGATGATATTCTGTCCTAATTAATTTCATGCATGAACATAATGAGACTAAAAAAGGAGTTGTAGCTGGTTTAAACTGCTTTGATCAAACTTGAAACAGGCTGTATTTTTAATTTAGTGTCTTCAGGTACTTTTTGATGGCCTGTGAAAGACTAGATTTGATGTTATTGAAGGTTCTCAGGTTTCCCAATTGCCCTATGTCCCCACCATCAGCCTGCATGTCAGATGGCTGCCCAGGGCACCCCAGGCTTTGCTGAGGGCCGTGAGCAGCTGGGGCTGTGTGGGCACCTTCTTCCATGCCCCTGGACGCAGTGTGGGTCAGGGCTGGGGGCACCCTTGGGTGCAGGTGAGCACTGCCTAGCCACACTGGCTAGGACACGTCCGAAAAAGCAACATAAGCACATTCTACCAAAACCCACACAGATTATCTAGGGGGCCTCAAGAGGCATAATTGTAGTTAATGTTACAGGAAAGGGATTCCTAGTTGCCGAGGCTGTTAAGTAAAGCTGAGGTATAAAATGTGTTGTGTTTCTTTTACAGAAAGCAGAAGCCACTGGTGAAAAGCGACCTAGAGGCCGGCCCAGAAAATGGGTAGGTATTTCATTTCCAGATTTATTTGCTGTGTTATAAAGCATGTTATAAAGTCCATTCCTTTAGAGAACAGTAATTTCATTTGTGAAAAAAAGCTTCTATTTTCTGTGTCTCTTTGTTCTGGTGGGTGGATTGACTAAAGGGTTAAGAGAGCAAAGGGGTTGATCACAGCTTCCTACCTTTAGACTCTGGTAGTTTGCTCAAGACACTTTACAATTGAATGTTTGCTTCGAGTGAATATTTATGTGTATCTTATCAGCATGAAAAGAGCCTCAACTCTTCCTTCAAAAGAGAGTAACAATTAGATAACTTGTTCAGTAACTGAGTAACAAAGGTTAAAGGGGCAATATCAGACATCAGAGGGTGATAAGACTCAGATGTAGGGTGCACAAGATAAAGTTTAAAAACCAAAATGCTTTTGTTCTACATTGCCTGGAAACATGCATATTTTCCTTAAATCCAGTGAGAAAGAGCACAGATGAACAGCAGGATACTTGTACTTAAAACTTAGTTTTTCCATTCACAGTCATTTTCATGCCTCATATATTTGTAGTGACTGGTAATATATTTCATTAAAAGTTTCCGCTTTTCCTGACCCCATTTAGTTTTTAGATGTGTCTATCAGACATGTGTTTTTGTTCTTTGGCTATGGAAGTATTTCAGTCTTAGGTGCTTGAAATTTTGTGTTCTCACTGATGTCTACAGCTAATGAGGGTCTGCCTGGTGCACCTCTCATCTGCATGCTTTTTGCTTGTGCATGGGCTTTCATATGGAGTGTGAAAATGGGATTTTCACATACACACGGAAAATGGGATTGAGTACTAGAAGATATAAAGATATAAAGGTGTGGCTGTGTACTTCATCACAAAGTTAACCTTTCTAATTTCCCTCTTCCAGTTCCCTTTCCCTGCTCAATAACTTACTTTAAACATCTTTTTCAAAGCCACCCCGCCATCTCAATTTCAACCTCTTATTTCACTCTATATTCTCTTTCCTCTTGTCAGTCCTGTCATTTCCCCCTCCATTTTGTTCAGTTCTTTTGCGTAGCTGTTAAAAGAGTTGTAAAAGTATATGCTTGCAAAAGCTTAAATGGCACCAGGAGGTACTGAAAACTACAGCTGAGGTTCCCCAGGGTATCAGCTACTAAACACGGGAAAGCTGCCTTTAGCAGTCACCTTAGGAGCTAGTTCTATTGCATTTTCCTGTTGCATACCTTCCATGAAGGTACCACAGGATATTTCTTTGGAGAAAACAGACCACTGCATAGTAGATGAGTGGTTTATACCTGTAGTTTTTAAGTCAGGCACTTTTCAGGTACCTGAGGAAGCTCACTGGCATTAAAAAAAGGTGGCTTTTTGAAACACATCTCTGCTGGTGATTGCTCATAAGCAGCTTGGGGAAGGCAAATACCAAGTGCAGTGAAACGTGGGTCAGTTTCTGTCTGCTTCTTCCCGTCTTCCTTGAACCTTGTGTATCTGGACACTGAGTGTTGCTTGCTTGATCCTCACCTTGGGTACAATCTCTGGGAAACAGCAAAAATACCTGGTTTATGAGAGTAATTAATTTATAACAGTCAAGCCATCCCTTCTGAGTCAGGAATGTGTGACAGGTGAATAGGGAGGCTTGAAGAGTTTGGGGAAAAAGGAAAAGGCAGCAGACTGAAATGTTTAAAGGATTTATTCTTCCAGTAGTCAGAAACCGAGTTTTTGGTGAAAAGGGCTAATATAACGCTTCTGGCATCTTGTAGGTTAGTCTGTTTCCCTTCCATGTTTGTATTTTTATGGGGAAGAAAGAATAGGCAGTATCAGTGGAGCATTCAGTATGGAATGGGCTGGGCTATTTGTCAGGTCAAGAATCTGATTTTCAGAAATGGTAATTACTGAAATGGGTTGTATGCATTACCTTATTATGAGACCAATACTTTCAACAGCTTCACTCTGGTGTTTTTTTTTTTTTTTTAATAAATGCGTATTTTGAGACTCAGTATTACTTTGTTGTTGTGCCTGTTTAAAGCATAGTCTTTATTTTATTATTCCGATGATAATAATTTTCAGAGATACTGCTCCAATCTGTGGCTTGCATTGAGATAATTCTTCAGACCATGAGAATCAAATTTGCCATTTTTTGCCTTCTCTTTTTTCTCTCTTTCCAGTTTAAATGAAGTTCACAGGTTCCTTCTAGCTTGTAGTTGAAATCAGGATAGGAGTCTGCCTGAGGGCAGAGGATGCTGCATCATCCTTTCTGTTTAGACCTCCAACATGCAGTCAGAAAGTATCCCTTTTTATCACCCATATTTCAGTTTAGTCCTTAATGATTACATTCTTCCTTAATCCAATTTATTTATATGTCAGACCTTAATGATGATGGTTTAGTATCTGTGCAAGTAAGGAGCATGTAGGCTTTTTTCTTGGACACTGCAGAATTCTGCATTTTCGTAAGTTTGTAACCCCTTTTTTGGGAGTCTAGAGGTTCTGTGTCATATGTTGTTCATCAAATTGTAAAATATTATTTCTGCTGTTTCCTTCAATATGCACATGCAGAGACATACGAGCTAACAGACCACTGTAGAATTCCGGTAGCTGGTCTTTCTGCTGGTTCAAATTAAGTATTTAATGTTTGTGACTCACAGTGTATTTATTTATATATTATTTTTTAGAAGAGAAGTAAATCTTATTTGACTAGTATAAAACTGAGCGGAGGAGGGCGAGCCCAAGTGAAGAGGGCAAGAAGCCCAGTTTATCACAAGCATATGAGACATCAGATAATCTTTTAAATGCTATAAATGTGTACTTTGCAAAGTTGTCAAGGGAAAGAAGACCCTTGTCAATAGAACAGATGATAAAGGTTAAACAAAATTTTATGAAAATAAAATACTTAGCTACATTGAACAGCTTTCTAAATGTGGAGAGCTAATTGAATGAAAGTCCTGAAGATAATAAGGTCAAGCAGGTGGGAAGTGAACATAGTTGAAATCAGAAACACGATGCTTGCTGCTGTAAAACTCACCTTCACTGTAGGTTGCTGCACACGTGTGGAACACATTGAGTGCTGTGAGTCTATTACCTATTAACCCTCTTCATGGGGACCTCAATAATCCTTAATTTTAGGGGTTTTATTGCACAAACATATTCTAAGCTCCTTGAATGCATCTGCATTAGTGTGTTAAGTCAAATCAGGAGCAGGCTTTGGAAATGCCTCTCCTAATTTTCCCCATTTACTGTATGTGTTGTGTAGCAGTCCCAGAGCTCATTGCTTGGACTCCTTTCAAATGAAACCAAATTGGAAGATGTGCTGCGGACGTGCAGTCTGGTAGACATTCAACCCACAGGACTAGGCTAGAGCAAAATAAAAACCTCTTGAAAGGTGTGTGGCTTGGACCTTAGGTCCTCAGCACCAGCCTGTGGTCCATATTGTTGACATAGCCTTTGATGCTTAAAAAAAGGCTATGAAGCAACCTGGTTTTTATTAGCAGAATTATTTTATGTCGCACAGGCATAAAGTCAAATTCACATTCACAGAAGTCAGTGAAAGGTTTGTCATTAACTTCATCAGGGCCACGTGTTTGCCATTGAGGCCTGATGCTGCTGCTCATGGACTCAGCAACTGTTTTGCTCATGGCTTCACATAGCTCTTTGTAACAATTATTAAAGGTTTATTATTTAATTTATTTAATTTATGGATGCTTATAATTTGACTGAAAGGAAGGGACTGAAGGTTTATGAGTAGTGCAGAAGACTAAATAATCAATTGTTTTGCTGTTTGTTCCAAATAACTGCCTTGAAAAGCCCTGGAAATTTCATAGTTCTCTAGTACTCTCAGGTGTCAGTTTAATGGAGGAATCTGAAATCCAGTTTTGAAGTTGATGCTGAAGAGGGTATTTGTTTATTGTTTCTGTTTTTGTTGAGTCTTTAGGTAGAATTTTTTGGCATTTCTAAATTGTTTGACTTGAACCACAGACTCTCTGCATGACATGGCAGTTGTTCCAGGGAACAGTCAAGCTTCTTACAGCCTTGAGCAGGACTTTGGTGAGGAGAAGAGATGGCTGATTCCATGCCATATAGCTGTTTTAAAAGATGGATAGGTGCAATTCTAGAATTTGCATGGTTATAACAGCAGAAGATAGTCGGTGACCTTCTGACCAGGGACATGCAGAATGCATGCGAAGCATTTGCTTGCGCGTCTCATCACTGAAGCCTAAGTTAAGAACTGTGACTTCTTCAGAAAACTTGCAACAATTTTGTTTTCTGCTAGACTGTTTAGAGAGCACATTTCAGTTTGGTAGGAGATAAGAGATAATAAGAAATTAATTTCCTTAGGCAGATTTTTAATCTGATCTAGTCATGGTCATCTAGACAAGCTGAGAGGGTAGGGGCTGTTCAGCCTGGAGAAGCCTTCAGACAGACATAGAGCAGCCTCCCAGTAACCAAAGAGAGCTACAAGAAATATGGAGATGGACTTTTTACAAGGACCTGTGGTGATAGGGCAAGGGGAAATGGCTTTAAACTGGAAGAGAGTGGTTTAGATTAGATATTAAACCTGGAAGAGAGTGGTTTAGGTTAGATATTAAGAGGAAATTGCTTACTGTGGGGATGGTGAGATGCTGGAACAGTTGTTCAGAGAAATTGTGTATGCCCCACCCCTGGGAGTGCACAAGGCCAAGGTGGGCTTTGAGCAACCTGGTCTGGTGAAAGGTGTCTTAGCCCATGGCAGGGCGTTGGAACTAGGTGGTCTTCCAGGTCCCTTCCAACCCAAACAATTTGATGATTATAGGACTCTTTTAGTGAGGGCAGAGTTTCACTTTATACAGAATGGCAGTTTAAGCAGTGCCTAACCACATTTAAAAAATATTACAAAAATGCTTTTTTTAATAACTTTTTCTTCAGATTATTTCCCAGTGCAATTCTGACATGGCTGAGATACAAAACCTTAAACATGGAATTAATGGGATGTTTCTATGCCACCAGTTCCTGTGTCAGGACAAGGATTCCTAGTGCTCATTAAGATTTTGAAAATGAGGTTCTTAATTTTGAAGAAATACATATCAAGAAAATCCATTGCCTTAGAGGACCCGTCAATGTTTTAAGGCTATTTCTTGCCCATATTAACTCATGTCAGAGCATGACATTAGTAACACCAAGCTTGTGGGTTCAATGCCCATACAGACATTCACTTAAGAGTTGGACCTGATGATCCCTGTGGGTCCCTTCCAACCCAAAATACTGAGCCTTTCCACACCTGAGTCAAGTTTCTAAGTCAAGTGCCTGCCTGATAGTAACATACTCTGTGATGTGAAGTCATTTAGCTGATTTTTCTCACTTCTTATGCAGGCAGCCTTTTTTGTCTCTCATGAAGTCAGGGTCTAAGAGATGCTTAAATTAATGCAGTCTTAGTCACTGGGTGGTAGAGAGAAAGAAGAATATTCTGAGATCATAGTCCATCCTGTTTCTAAGAAGGTCTTGTTATAGCAGTGGTGAATTCTCAGCTGGAGAAATTAATCTTTTGACAACCTAGACAATAAAATAAGACACATAATTGACTTCTAGTTAGCAAAAGGTAAGTGTGAGACTTTTCCCCCTGCTTTGATGTGGTGCTTACCAGTGTATCCCTAAGCAAGGCTAGAGCACATGAGTTTGTTTAAATTAAGTACTACCAGGTCTGTTTGGAGCAAGCCATGACTGAAGTAAAATTTAAGTCACATATATTGAATGATGAATGAAAAAGTTAGTATTTATGTAATTACAGAAGATAGCACCTCTAAAAATTCAGTTTCTTGTTCTTGGAAGAATAACATGATTTCAGTTATTTTGAGTCCTTACAATTTTTTACTGCTATATCTGTGGTGTTACTGTTTCATGTGAAGCACATAGTGAAAATTTACATAAGCTGCGGTTACTTTAATCTTCCAAACTACCTTAGCTTCCTTCTGGAGGTCATAGATACTATTTTATAACTTGGCAATATAAAATGCCTTCTTTCTTGGACATGGTCTACATCTGTGTGGGCAAGAACATCACCTGAGAGTGTTCATTGTTTCAGTGGTCTACAGAGTATGAAGGGGCTTTTATAATTGTGAAAAAAGGACTATTGACCTCTCCTTTAAAATTCCTAAACTTAGGAAGTGGATGAAGGACATGAATTAAGAGCCTTAAAATCTTTACACCTATACACTTACTTTCCAGTTCAGATGACCTGTAAGAGAAGCCATCTTTCAAAAGATGAACTTTATGAGAAAAGCAATGATTGTTGAACTTTTCTCCTCTAACAGATGCTCTTATTTTTTCTTTTGTCAATTTTTAGTTGTTTTCTTTTTTACATTTCAATTGAACATTCTGGGAAAGGAAAAACAATCATCTTATATGCTTGCACCAAATGCATTAAAAAAGAAATCACTAAAACGATGTTCTGTCTCCCCAGTATTCAGAGAGGTATGTATCTTCATTTCTTTAGACATTTGTCTAAGCAAATAGTGTCCTTACTTGGAATTTCAGCATCCTATTCTTTGTTGGTATAAATGGATATGGCAACATTTATTTGAAATAGACCACAACAGAAAATTTAGCCATGATATTTGTTTTCTAAAATGCATTTATATTAGCAAAATGATATTTCACTCATTCTCTAATTCACTTCCACTACTTTTAAGGTATATTAAAAGATAATCACCTTACCTAGAAAAATATTTTGATTTCATCTGACATTTCAGACTCCTTAAAGGAAAATCTTTTATTCTGTTTGAGGTCCAAAGAGGAAATTTTACCACGGGAAAGAAATGCACCTAATAAAATTAGAGCATCTCTAGTGAAAGGCAAACTGAAATTCTTAGCAATTTCCTTTTTATGATCTCAGATAACAGGTGTTCAAGAACTTTAAAAATGGGTTTTCTGTTTGGCTGTGTACTTTGGTTTTATAAGCCTCACTGCCCGTTTAACGTATGAGGAAACAGAGTTGTTTGCGGCAACTTCAAGGAGGCATTTTTATGCCTGCAGTGTTTGAATTCTTAGGGTTTTTTACTAGCACAGTTATTAGCAATTGTGCATCCAAATACCTGACAGAGAAAATGCATCAGGTAAAGAAAAGTACAGGCACTCATTCTTGCTCCTACAGTTCCGTTTGCACCATTGAAAATGGTATGAATGCAGAAAGAGAAGCTGGGCCTCACCTCCATTGAAAGTGTACTCCACAAGGTTAATTGCCTTGCCCAAGGAAATCTGTAGGAGAGCCAGGAATAGAACTCGGATTTCCTGGCAGCCTGCCCTGTGCCTTCAGCTCAAGGCCATCCTCCTCCTGTAAAGCTTGCTTGAGAGCACATTGGATGAGGCAGGGAGGGAAACACACTTTTCAATCTTGTATTTTAAACCAATAGATTTTTTTTACCTGTTGCTGTAAATTCAGGTGTGACTGTTTCAGTATGTCTGGTATATGTCTAGCTGGTGGGCAGTGAGGAGTAGGAGTAAGATGTTTAAAAAGTCTGTATATCGTCCCTGCAGATATTTAAAAGACATGTAGCTGTGGTTCTTAGGGACATGGTCTAGTGATGGGCTTGGCAGTGCTGGGTTAATGGTTGAACTTGATCATCTTAGAATTCTTTTCCAACTTAAATCATTCTGTGATTATGTGATTCCATATTCAGGGTAGAATGAAGAGATTCAGGACCAGAAGGGTTTTGAACCAATCCCATACACAAGCCTGAAGGATATTTGATGCATAATGATGATATTTTTTCGTCTTTGTACCTTGATTACATAGAAATCCATTACCAGTTGATTAAATGACAGACATAGTCACAAAAACAAGGTGCCTGGTTCCTTGAATGTTTGGAATATGGTTACTCTCCTTTTGAGCATTAGCCAATCTGAGTCATAGCTGTGGGACAGGGCCATTCCAAGTCACCTCATCTATTTCCATTCCCTATCCTCTTGAAAGATAGTGCTGCAGAAGGTATGAAAACCCATGTGTGATCTAGAAGAGAAGATTTGACTCCTGGGTATTCTTAAAATTTCTGACTAATTGTGCCGCTCCTTTAACATAATATGATTTAATTAAATTCTGCCTTGTACTGCAAGCCTCCACAGTGCAATAGCCCCACAGGAAGATATCACGATTTTTTCTCCGCAAGAAAAGGCCATCTTATAAATGGCACTCAGTCCCTGTGTGGGTGAATTTACTCCTGTAAATTAAGAGTTACCATAATAATTAAAGGCAGTAATGCTTTTGGCTTTGTTCTGCGTTCTGTACAGACCCAAACAGGCAATGTGGATGCCGAAGGAATGCAGGGTTGATCCTCTCCTGGAAGAGTTTGGGGGAGACTGATACTGTGATAATTAATATTTGGAGAGTACTTTCAGGTGTTTGAATGAAAGTTATTATATGCTTTAAGTGCAGGTATTGTTATTTCCTCTTCCTTAATCCTGAGTCTAAGCCTCACTTCAAATTACAGTTCAGCGTTACATTTTAGGTATGAGGCTAGATTTTCAACAAGAAAGTGGGCTTTGTCCATTAAATAGCTGCTGAATGTCGTCACCAGGAATCATCTTCTAATTCTGTCGCACACAACACTTAGTGAAGAAAAATACTTTTTTTGTCTCTGCTGTTTTGAACTTCTTTTGTGCTAGTTCCCATTTAAAATATAAATGGACCATCGTTTACAATAGCATTTACAAGTCCCTAAGTGAGTTATTCGTTAGACTGCAAAGGAAAACCAGGAAAATAAAAATAGAGGGACAAGACCCTCTCATTTGAAAATTGTGACTTCACAAGCTGTATTGCTTAAATAGTCAGATTGGGATATGCAATTTAATGATTTAAAGATGCAGTAGTCACACTGCTACTAGAAGAGAAAGAAATCTTTTCAGGTCCAGGAGAATACTGATATTTTCAGTCTTGAGGGAGCCCTGAAATGGGAAACATGGAGATGACAGTCTGAACGAAAAGGCTGTATGTGGAGATGCATATAATTGTGGAGTGGAGGCTGATAATGCTGACAACACTGTTTTGCTTTCCTGTCTTGCTCTCTGTTCAGAATGGTCCTGGCTGCACAGAAGATGCTAATTAGCCTTGTTACTGTAGGCTGTTGGTGGGATATGTTTTCCTTTGCAATACAGTGAGACAGGGAGCCTGCTTCTTGGTTGTTTTGATGTTGCAGTGATTTCATCTCAGGAAGGAAATCTTGCTTCTGCACAAGGGCTGCCACCAGCCATCCTGTGCTGTTGGGAGGGGAGGGTGGATTTATCTCTCAAACACAGGCATCTCTGGGTTTCATGCTTTTTTTTTCATGGTATAACATTGCAGGGACTCCATTACACCCAAGCTACAGCCTGTCTCACTAGGGTTTTAGATTCTATCGTCCCTTCTCTTCCAGAACAGGTTCCTAGGGTATTTAAAAAGTCCATGTATTATCTCCGAAGATACAGATGTGGTCCTTAGGGACATAGTTTAGTGGTGGACTTGGCTGTGCTGGATTAATGGTTGAACTTGATAATCTTAGAAATCTTTTCCATCTTAAATGTTGAAAACTGGCCTTAATTAGTACTCAGAAATTGTGTAGCTCCTTCTCTGCATGGCATTTCAGTTTCAAGAGAAGAGCTGGAGAATGCTTCTTATCCAGGAAAACACAGGAACTTGTGATTGAGGCACTTATATAGGAGGTGTGGATTTAAATCTTCATCACATTTGCTAATAGACCCCTTGTGAACAGTGTTGCTCAGAGATGCTGATGTCCAGGCTGGACCTGAGCACTGCAAACAGTGATATGCTTTGTCCTGTTAATTCATAGCTCTGAAGGCTTTTCCAGGGATGGAGCTAGATTTTGGATGAAACTTGAAATGGAGTGGAGTTTTAGTGAGGAGGTAAGGCTAGCTGCCTTAGATTATCAATTTTGAGCATGTTCAGCTAATTAAACTGGGAGGGCTTGAAGCTTAGTAAGAAAATACTAGGCAACTAAGGAACTTCCAGAGATAGCTGCAGAGAATAGATGGATCAAACCCCACTCTAGTGAAATCTCCACGTACATAAGATGTTACTTTTTGTGTTTTATAGCATGGATGCTAGAATTTTCTGGCAACAGCTTGCTGCAATCTATTTACATGTGATTTTAATTCCTTCTCTTGCCTGTTTAAATTGTGTTCCTTGTTCTCATTGTAGGTATTGTAGAGTTTCAGGGGTTTTTTTTGGCAGCTCAGTTATATATTTTATGAGTACTATTTCCATAGCAGTTTTAGGAGACTAGTAATGAATAATGTGTGTCTTTATTCTGCTTTTTCTTTTCATTTCTTTAAAATAATCTCTCTATTTTCAGTTTGCTTTATTCTACTCTGTCAATCTTGACAACTGTTGAACTGTGGAACTGTAGGGTCCATCTTTGGTGCTACTTATGATGATTTAAATAATAGTACTGATAAACCAAATTTTATTATATATCTGTATTGGTGTCAATGGGAATGACACCTGGTCTGAAAGGTTGGCTTGTTTTGATTAAAAGTCATTTGTCAGTGGTGGCAGTCTCTTATTTTGAAGGCTCAAAGATAATGAGTGAATTGGCACAATTTATGGGTTTTTCATCCTCTCTGTTCTGAGTGATTGCTGAGAGCTTAAAAGCAGACTGGTAGTTTCTGTATGGAGCAGAATTCATGACTTTACCTATATTACCCAAATCCATTTTGACTGTTATCAATTAGCCTAATAGCAATTGGAGCCTTTTACATTGCAGTAGAAACACATATATGAGCTTCACTGTTATGATCTTATCAAAATTGCATTGTGTTAACATATTCTTAGGGTTTCCTTAGTATTCACAGACAACCCATTCAGGCTCTGGCTGCTTCTTCTGCTTTGTTTCCTGTTGACGATGCTAAATGCCTTGAGAAATCTGCCTGGGGACTCTCCTTCCATGTTGAACTGTTTATTGATCTCACACAATTGACCAAGTACATACAGTATTTGGATCAAAGTATTGAATATGTAGAGGAGACAAAGTGCCCTCTGACATGGCATGGACTATTGTATTCATTAATGTTTATTAACATTCACAAACTATTTGGAGGCATCAGAGGTGTGTGAAGTTTTCAAGGTCCTTCTGCAAACTTCCCATTCAAGTCAAGAATGACCATTCAAGCAATTTTTTCATCAGGCTTTACATGTAAGTCTCATTGAGATAGGTAGGCTGATGAATGGTCTACTAGTGAGACATGATGCCCCTAGTCTAGTAAATTGAATATGAAGCCAGGAGATGCATGATAAAATATTAGGTTTGTTGAAGTCAATGGCCGCACTCCTAATGAAATCACTTGCCTGGATTTCAGCCCTTCTTCCTCTGCCACTAATGTGATGCGTAACTGTGTCTGCTGCTTGGTTACAAGCTCTATAACTTGTCTGAGTAGCCATGTTTGCACAAAAGTCAGGTATTTTGAGGAAGACCATCTCTACATGTTCAACAGAAGCTTTATGGTGACTCTTACATATTTGACTCTAACAGTATTTGACTAAATCTGTGAATACAGTAAATTTATTATTAATGTCAGCTAAGTTTTGAGCAGTCACTGCATGAGTAACAGGTCGACTGGACTTGTACAGAGATACACACCCAAGATTTTTTTCTGCTCTTTTAATTATAAAGCAACTTGTATGCCACATAAACAGTAATACTTCTTAAAAGGATAATGTCTTTCTTCTTTAATCATTTCTGTGAATGATTTGAAAAGTGAAATATGGACAGCTCTGTACTGTAACCTTCAGCAAATTTTTTAAAGATATATAAAGATGTGGTTTTGAAAATGCCTGAATTATCTTGCTTTTTCTGCATGCATAACTTTCATTGAGCTGTGGTCATAGGTAGATGCATATTGACAGTATATTAGTCACCGAAACAAATTCTTTTAAGGTGAGTCTGTGTAAAGCAGCACTTCCAGTGAAGTGAATCCAATAGCAAGACTCCAACTTACTTGGTTGAAGTCAGGATTTCTCTCTCCAAAGGCTTGTAAATGGTGATATATAAAGTAGAAAACCTTTCTTAGTTATGCTGACAAAAAAACCAACCTATTATGGTTTTGAGTAAGGGAAAGAATTTGCCCTTTAATCGGCAGTATATCTTGAGGGGAAGGTTTTGCACATTGTATTTTTTGTTTAAACTACAACAAATCCTTTACTTAAAAGACAAAATCCTTTGCCCAGAGAACAACAAAGAGAAATTATGCTGTAGCTGAAGCTCCCACATGAGCACAGAAACGTTTCAAAATTATATTCCTAATAATAATTTTGCTTCAAGCAGAAAGGTACTTTATCTCTTTCACTGTTCATTTCAGGATGTAGGTCTCAATACCTTTGCAGGTAAACCAGATGCAGTTGCTTTCCAAGAAAGATGTTGTTAATTCCATTGTGCCAAATCATAAAAAAGGCCATTTACAGGAGAATTTAGAGCCATCTTGATTTTTTTGCATAATTATAAATCACTGTGGTTTACTTTGCATGGTTAAAATTTCAAATAGTAATTAAGTAATGTCCTAGAGCAAGTTTTGTGCATTGCAAAGCTCTGTACACCTTTCTTCGGATCCCTGAAGCCATTATCTTGAGTGTATAATAAATGAGAAGCAGAACTGTAGTGATTTATTTAGCTTTCTCATTTTTTTATGAGTTAGTTTTCAGAAAGGCTTTTAGTGACCTTAAAACAAAACAAAAATGGAGGAATTCTGTCCTGTCTTACACTTTGCACAAGTATAGGAGCACAAGTGAACATAGCTGTATGCATTCTGTGTTTGTCTTCTCTGGGTACTTGAATCCATCGCTTGACTGCTCTTCTCATTGAGGGCTACATAAATGTCGTGGATAGAAACTTTGAAAAAGTTCTCATTTTCAATAATTGAAATATGATCAGCGTGTTGAAAAATTGAAAAGGACATTTATTTAATTTCAAAAAAAAATGTGTGATGGTTTATTTGGAAGATACTGAACAAAATAAACATCTAATCCAAGACTAACTATGAGAATATGAGCAATATAAGAAATTGCAGGTAACCTTTGAGAAAATCAAACAATAAAGAGTAGAAGACAGGCAAAAAGAAGGAACAAAGATCTTACTCTGTAAGACCTAGAATAGTGGGGAATTGTCACTTTTGGATTCTTAGATTGGATTTGATCTCACCAGCTGTCAGCTCAGTTGTGTCCCATGTGCTGATATCATAGTTTTCAGTGCGGGGTGAGCAAGTGTCTAAGTTACCCATTTCTTATTTTGCATGCCTATTATAGCCCCTCTGCCTCTTGTAGTCTAGGAAACTGAAAGGAAAAATAGTTTTTCTTCTTTCAGAAACAAAGGTGATGTGTAAAGCTCTTTTGTTTACCGCAGTTATGCTCTGTATATCAAGGCTCAGGGTAACTTTTTTAGTACCTGGGTTAGATACAGTTTAGGAGGTTACATTCTTCTTTTTGGATTCTGTTGCTCAGCCAGATACCTGAGGATCTCCTACTAACTAGTTCATTGCGGTTATCTTGTTTTATTGGAGACAGAATAGCCAGACCCCAGAGACAAAAACTTGAGGAGGAGGGCAGAATCATGGGAAGTTTGAAGGCAGTTCAAAATCACTTCATTCTCTTAATATCCTGTCTTAAGCTGTATGTCTGATTTTGCACTTCCGGAAGAGTGCAAAGAGTTGAACCCACAGCTTGTGATTTAAACTGCTGCTGACATCAAGATTGAATTTGGGTGGCAACACATCAGCACCATGAATGATTTATGAATAAAACAGAAAATTTAAGGGACATTTTCATACTTGGCTCAAGTGAAAAGTGGAGATAATATTTGTGCAGATGGAAATGTCCATGCCCACTGAGGTGCAGTGTTGTCTTTGCTAATCTCAGATATATTTCTGTTTGAGTGTGGATTTTCTCCTTTGCACTGTGGTTCTCCTTCTAGCCAGTCTGTCGGTGAAGTCATAACCCCACAGCTGACATCATAGTCTGTAAGCATGGAAAGTATTGCCATCTCACAAACACAGTCTCTGAACGATGGGAAAATGAGCTGTAAGACAGGAAGTTGCTGTTTAAACTCAAACCAATGGCAATTATCAGAAAGAGAAAGTAATAAGACAGTTCTGTAGGGCCAAACTGATTTTTGGTGTAGTATTGCTGAAAGCACTTGAGTTACCCGAGGGAGGAACTTACCCCCTGTGTCTGGAATGACTTGATGGCAAGCATAGGGAGGAAGTGAATTTACGCTCCAGTTTAATACGTTGGAAAGTTTTCCCTTGTCTGGAAGTCTTTCTTTATCTCTGAATTTCCTGGCTTTTGTGGATTTATACTAGATCTTTAATGTTATTTCAATGTAATTTTTTTCTGGTGTTTGATGTCTTTTGAGTTGTTTTTACAGATATGTATTTAATGAAAGAAAAAGCTGTCTTCCATTAAGGAGGTTGCAAAGCTTTTGTGACCACTGAATAGCTACCAAACACAAGGTGTCTCCTTTTTTCAGATTGGTGGTTGTTACTTGTATGTCTGAAACATTCATTTAATCAAGAAGATGCAAGTATCTCTTAAAGAACATTTTAGCACCTCTTTTCCAAGGCTAAATAGTACTGCAGTTGTTACTTTTTAACTAAACTCTATGTGCAGAGTGTTTATAACCTCTTAAAATTAGTGATCTGCAGTATAAATAGAACATTAATACGTTGTGCTTGCCAAACCTTGACAAATAATTACTTGTAGGACACATGGGAAAATGGAATAAATTATGTGTTGTATCTATATGCAAGTTTCTCACCCTTATTCAGAAGATATCAGAATTCCCTGTTCTAAGCCTGGTAGGAGGCAGAGATAATATACAGTCAGGCCATGGGTAGTGGAGGCTTTTGAGGATGCAAGTGAATGAAGGGTATTATTTGTGCACAAGCCAAATTCCCAACAGAAACAGAATTGAGTTCTCCTTCGCTTGCATGGTCTTCTGAGTCCATGGCATTTCCCCAGTTGTGTCATGGTGTAAGAGAACAAGGGGCAAGGGCCATAAGTTTCAGCAAGGGGAATTCCCTTGTAGCGAGGAAAAGAAATCCACCACAAAAGGGGTAAGCAGCCCTCTCTTTAGAGAGGCTGAGGCATCTCCCTCCTTGAGGAAAAGTCAGTCCAACCTGATCTAACTTCTGATTTAGAAGTCAACCTAGCTTTGAGTAGGTTGGATGAGATAAGCACCAGGCACCTTTTGAAACAAAATTTAGATGATTTTATGCTATGCCTGTCAATGTATTTGAGACTGTTGTATCTCAAATATTTTAGTGACTGAAAATGCCACTAAGGTATACTTCCTTCTTCACCAGTAGTGAAATGGCAGGTATTTGAGCTTTAACGACTTACAGGTTTTCTTTTGTGGCAGATCAGTTCTGGAATGAATAGTAGAGTTGCCCCAGCTTTTCTTTAAATGGCCATCTCACTCATTGCTAAGTTAAGGGGGGAGGACTAAAAACCTTAATTCTGGAAAGTCTTGGTGAGAGCCAGATGGCATCTCAGTACTGTGTGTGCTCTTTGCTTCTGAGAGAAAGAGATTTCTCCCCATTATTAAGTGGATTTTTACCCCTTGTGCTGAGAATCCACTGCTTTTTGTCTTAAACAAAGGTGAAGGGCAATTTCATCTGTGTTTCTGCTCTGTTACATAGAAGAGCAGAACCAGGGGACAAAAATCTATCCAAGCACCCTGTGCTTATTTTGCAAGCGGTAAGGGAGGGCACGTGCCACAAAGCTGTGCATCTGGCAGTCCTACTGGAGACCTGTGAGGGGAGAACCTGGGGACAGCACATGGGTGGACCATGAAAACGGGAGAACAGCATTAATCTGTGCCTCTAACAGGAACAGCTATAAAGGTAGTAGACAAATTCTACTCTTCTTGTTCCTCTACTGCACTTATTGAGGTATCGCATGTATGTGCAATGACAGGCTACACTTCTGTTGTGCAAGCGAGGGGCAGCTTGTCATTGCATCAGGAGAGTGTGGCATGGATACACACCAAGCTGCAGTGATCCAGGAGCTGTCTGGGTGGTAATCAAAGCACAGTTAGCTCTGGGATCTATGTTGCCCACAGCACTTTAGGCCTGCAGAGGGGAAGGGCTCCCATGTGTGTGGCTGCACACCCCCTACTGATAGCCACAGCCCATATAGCCACAGCCTCTCTCCTCTGCTCTGACCTCATCTGCTACAGCTGACTGATGGATCTGCCACTCCACTGCTGCAAATGGCTGCTGCCAAACTGGGACACGGAGGTTGCAGTGGTCAGTGATCTGATGGGAAAGGTCCTTGCTCAGGCCCTCTCAGGCAAAAGTTTCAGCTGAAAGCTTATGCCTGTACTGCCATGCTGACCCTGCAGCTGGCCAGCTTGGCCGTATCCTGTGACTTACTGCACCCATGTGACCTGCCAAAGAGGGAGAGTTCATCAGTCTGAGCTTTAGGGTGTTTCATGGCAAAGATATGTGGGCACCAGTTGCTCTGATGGATATTGCAGCAGGTAGGCATCACAGGGAGTCAGTTTTAATTTGGTCTGAAGTCCATCAAGGAGCTTATTTTTACCACTTGGCCAAATGCATTGTTTTCCAGGGGAAAACATTATCCATCCATAGATTAGCCACAGAATAGTTTTTTTGTTCTCTTTTTAGAAAGAGAGAGAAGCATAAGGTTCACAGTAGTTTGAAAGCAAGGTCCTGTGTTCTGTATCTTATCAAAACGTAGCAAATGTATTCCTAGCAAGTAGATTTTCCAAATGTTGCCCCTGGACCAAAAGTTATGAAGGAAAATTCTTCTGTCCCTGGTCTGTGTCAGCACTGTGTGAACATATGTCATAGATCAGGCCTGGAGGAAAGTTTTTGTTTTCCTTTTTTTTTTTATATTTCTGTGGATACTTGCAGTAAAACTTTTTAACAGTTCATCTGTTCAACTTGTTTATTCCCTACTTGCAGTTTTACTAATCCTTATTTTTTGTGACATCATAATGATTTCCACAGCAACCAGTCGTGAGATTGAAAACAAAGGGTTATGACTTCAGGTGCAGAATGAACCGACAAACTCTTAAGAAACAGGTTTTCAGACAAATGATCCTATTAGTAAAGAATAAGAGTGTTGGGTAAATATCCCCAAACAGATGATGTGCAGTACCGACAGAGGTGATTCAAGCTGAACCATTGTTAAGATTTCCTGTGAGACTATAGTGTTGTTTGAAGACCATAAAAATACATGAATCTGCAAGAAATTATTTTTTTCATCTCTTTAGAAATGGTCAAGTTGCAATTTAAAGCTGCTGTGTTTGTCAGAACAAATTTACCTCTTGACTTGTGTGCTGTTTCAAAAAAAGACAAGTCCCCAAGGTATAACTATTATTGAAAAAGACACTATTGATTCCTCAAGGACTTTGCTTGGAGTGTGATCCATGTGTAGGTGAGATCCATAATGAGTTTCTTGCAAAAGCTTCCTCAGATTTTCAGCAGCAAACATTTCTAATGAACTTCCTTGCAGTCACAGTTGGAACGAAGGGACATGGTGAAGGAACTCTACTAAGCAGTAATTTCATGCTTGGTGATATTTCCTACACTTTTGGATTTACAGGTCTTTCACTTTTGCTGCTTAGTGGGACTCATAAACCCTACTTGAAAGAGCAATGAGTCCTTCTCGGTGCTGAGGACTGTCACCCTTACATTTCCACCAAGCAGGCAGATTTTTGATTCCTCCCCAATACACTGGAGCTGTTAGTTTAGACAAGACAGGAGATGCAGGACTGAGTCCATAACAACCAAGTAATTTCTGCGGCTATGCTTTTATGTTCATATCCCTGTAGTGCAATACAACAGTCCTTGTTCTTCTTCCTTGGGCAGTGTGTTGGGAAAGCTTACAAATCACAGCAGCTTTGTGACCTTGTTTCTTATGCTTCTTCCTGGCTTCTGACAGAGATGGAAGCCTGTCCGTGTCCCAGCTTTGGCCTTGGTTCAAGACTCTCTGTAGAGTTCATGGCCTTGCCTCACTTCATATGGTGCCCATCACCCTTCAACCACTTCATCTCCTTGTGGTAGCAATCTGCTCTCCCTATCCTGTCTGGACATTTTTATCAAAAGGTGCCTGAAAAGGATTAGCAAGTTTGTGGAGATTGCATTAAATGGGCAGCATATCCTGTGTGGAGCTTTCCTCTCTCTATGCTTTTTTTCAGCTTCTTCATGTATCAGACCTCAGGACAGGATTCATATTTATTGGTGTGTCAATTAATAAAGTTACAGTAGGTTTTGCTTATTTAATTGTGTTTGTGTTCTTCAGGCATCTTTGTTTTAGCTTTGTTTCCCTCTTCTGATAACAACAGGAGGGATTTCTGTGTGGGCCACTTGTTCTAACTCTAAATACCTTCCAAATTTCCTTTCCCTTATAGTTTCCCACAGGCACTATTTCTTAGTTTCTCTGAAATACTTCCCCTAGGATTTTTGTCTTTTTCCACCCTCTAGCATTTCAAAGTTTGGACAGGGATTCTCTGCTTCCTGGAGTTTTAATAATTACATCCTCTGTGCCAAGCCATAGCCTGTTAATGAAGTCATGCGCACTGGGTTTCTTACAGGAATTTTCTGTTGGCTGCTCCCAAAAGACCAGAAAGTCGTCTCACAACTGATATTGGAATATGAACAACAAATGCTCTGGGCTTTTCCTGAGCAGCAGAAGTGGCTGGGAGAGGCTGCTAAATCTTGATTTCTCCATCCTGAGGAAACACCAGTGTAGGTTTGCTCTTAATTTTGATGAGACAAGATGAGAACAGTAGTTTAAATGTATTGTGTATAACATTTAAATCATATTTCACATGTAAACCTTACAATTTTTTGTCAAGATTATACCATTTTCCCTTTTGAACAGTAAGGCTTTTTTGGTAGCCTTGTCCCCAGTACAGTTTCTTCAGGTGCTTGAAAATTAAGTTTGTATGAAGGTGAATGTACTAGATTGTTGCAGAGATACTGACAGCTTTTCAGGGACGTGGAGTATTTTCAGTTTGTGTGGGTGATATTCAGCTAACTAGGGTAGATTTGAGGTGATTAATTTCTTTTCCTCAATAAGTAATGAGTCAAGATGGGAGGTGATCAGCCATCCCTTGAGCTGTCTCTGTGGTCTGAATATAAAGCCATACCATGAAGAAATGAGAAGATTAGTTGCAAGGTCCTCGTTTTATTCTTCTTCCCCGTTGCCTGTCGTGTTTTCCCTTTTGTCCTCTGGGCCAGGTGTTCCAGCCTGCTGCAGGTTGCTGTAGGCCTCTCTTTGCAATTCTCTTTCAATTAAGTAAATCTGATGTAGGGAAATGGTGCTCCTAGAAATATTTACCCTAGTGAATTCTTTGCTTTTCCTGGGCCTTCTAGACAAAGGAGCAAATCCATCAGCTTTGGGAGGAAATGTGCAAACATCAACAGTTGGTGTCTGCTGAGGTTTTTGTATGCCAGAGAGAACAAAATTGATAAACCCTGTTGCAGTTTTCAGATACCTAGAAAATCTATGGTCGTCAGTGGATAAATGCAAACACTCTTGGCATTCCAGGTCCAGAATCACTCTGAAATCCTACTGCAAATCTTGTGAAGTCACTCACCTTTATATGCACTGAGACGTATTTCAGGCATGCTGTAGGTGGTTATTTTAGTCTCAGTTTCACAGTAACTGGAATGATTACACAGCAACGATGTGAAACATCTTAATGCAAATGGCAGCAATAGGGTGCAGTAGGCTGGAATCTTCCATACCCCTGCCTTGGCTGCAGCTGTGCTGCACATCGGGGCTTCCCACAGCTGGGAGTACTTAACTCACATCCTCCAAGTAAGTAGCTTCTATTTAATTTTGAGCACCAGAATATCTCTGCTAAAATAGAAACTGAATTTCCTGAAGCTTGGGGAGCTAGGATTGGAGACAAACATAGTCACTAGGAGGTCTAAGCATTAAAAAAATGGAGATGAGTTTCGTATTCTGGGTTTGACTTTTTTTAGCCTGTCATTTTCTGATTTTCTTTCTTCAATGAGTATTTTATTCCATTTGCCAGAGACTGATAGGAATGTGTTTTAGTTTTCATTCAGTTGAATATTCTTCAAATGTTACATATATAAAACAGCCATGGCTCAGAGTATAGTATATTTATGTAACTTGCAAAAATACTTAAGGGCCCTCAGTCTTTTTGTAACACCTGAATAATGCCTTTGTTTGGAGAAGTCAGGAGGTTATGAGTGGCTGTAGTGAGGTGTTTTGTAAGGATCAGTCAGATCTGGCCAGAATGAAATGGTGAATGAGAAGTCAGAAAGAGATACCACTTGAATGAATTGAATGTCACCTGGGAAAGAAAGGATTGACCAGTATGTAGCTTGTGAGGTTCTTTGAAGTGCCTGTGTTTGAGCAACTTTTCTACATACAGACACACTCGGACATTCAAACCAAAGAAGTTCCAAGGCAAACACATTTTAATATTGATAATAGAAAATATTAATATAACAGAGAAAACACTGGATTGTATATAAAATTAAATTTTATTTCATTGTATACAAATAGAAAATACTAAATAATATAGAAAATATCATTGCAGTTATAACTTTCTAATGTTTTTAAGACCAAAATACTGAAAATTCAGGTTATATTTGGAAAAATGTCCCCAGTAAAATCCTCAAAATATACTATATACGAAAGCTGGAAAAATATGTGAACATTTACAACAGTCAAGGTCAGTTGGCTTTGTCTCCTCCTGATGTCCTTTTCCTCACAACCAGAACTTTGTGACCTTTCTTGTAGAGGCTGTGGAGTAGTGACCCCTAATACTAAAGCAGTTTTTTCAATAAGTTACTTTTCATTACAGCTCTGACAGACATCAGTAGGGTCAAAATGTTAACCTCCCCAATGAAATCATTCGGTTCTTCTTCTCTTTTTAATGGTGATATTTTTCTTTCTCTCATTTTAATTATGATTTTTACTTTATCCTCAAAAGGATCTTTAGCTTATCTTTGAATCTGAAATGCATACAGGGATATTGTTTAAAGAGAGCTGGCCTACCTTTTGACTCCATTTCATCTGATGGATAATGTTCTTTCTGTTGATGCCCAGCTGTGTGGAGAGTGTGTTCAGGTCTGGAGACTGAGTTTTCTGTGGGTTAAGTTCAACCTGCAGGTTGTGAGAAAGGCAGCATTGTTTTGTACCTAGTGATAGCAAAGATATTTAATTTCATATTTCTTACCAAGAAAGGAGTCAGTCTTGATCCTGAAGCCTTACACAACCCAAAAGCATTGATCCATGATTACTTCTGGGTCCGTAGTCACCAAAGTGTTGTCTTTCTGAATAGAAAACGATGTGATACAAATCCTTAATTTATGAAATAAATAAAACAGAATGTTATGTAGAAAGTGCATTAAATGTATTGAATGCACTAAGAGCAATATTTAATGATTTTGCAATCTCATCTCCCTGCATGCAGCTCAGGCTGCATTTAATGTGGCACGTCGTCCTACATGTGGCATTCAGCTCCCTGTGACTTTTCCATTTAGTTCACTGATATATGCACTGGTTTTCTTGAAGTGCCTAGGAAAAGGAAGTTTTGCAGAAACTAATCTCTTTCAGGAAAATAATGATAGTGTAGCACTTTACAAAACAAATAGGAAAAGTAAATGTTTGTCAGGGTTAGTGAGAAGAGTTAAGGTTAGGTAGATAATCAAAATTGAATAATTCTGTCTTTTACTTGTTTGCATACTTACAGTACTAACTGCTGCCTCAGTTTTATTTTAAAAGTTGCAAGTTGATATGCAGCTTTAAAAGGCATGAACTTATCTTACCAAGTGAATGAGCAATGATACACTTTCAAGAATACTTGTTAAAGAGTCATTTCCTAGTACCACAAACTGAGGAAGTAATTTGAAATGAGTAACTAGTCGATTTAATAAGTCAGCTAGTGTACTCTTGAAAGGAATGGAAATAATTTAATATAAGACTAAAATATTTGATAAAGAAACTATTGTACCTTCATCTCTCAGGCTTGAATCAAGTATTTAAAATCTGTGGAAGTGTTTTCTGTGAATTTAGTGTGATTAATCAGATTTTTGCAAATACATTAAATAATTAGATGGTTGATCCTTTACAGCATGGTTCTTACAGGAGAGTATGTAGATAGATGGTAATTTTGACCTTTATTAACATTGACGTCTGTGGTGGTCAGTGGAGATTTGTGAATAGTCATGAGGTGCTGATGTAAAATTGTCAGTTTGCTATTACTACCTAACGTCTCCTTAGTACTAGAATGCAGTTAGCAGAGCTAAGCAATAAAAGCTGTTTATTCAGCTAAAGTCCCAAACTTTGATTTTAATATGTTTGACAAAGTCTTTCACAAGAAAACCATTTCCCTTCAGGCAGACTTCCAAGTGGTTTTTTTTGTCTGTTTTAAAGTGGCATTTGTAGGTCAGATGGAAGTATTGCCAAGCTATCTTAGCCTGTTGCAATTAAAATCACCTCCCTCACACAGTAGTAACAGAATTTTATGTCTTTGAAATATTTTCTAGGTATTAAAAATGAGTATATGAACAGGAATAGATGCAGTAGTAGTAATGAGTCATAAAATTAATGCAGAAACCTCCCAATGGATATGTAGTTGCTTTTCAGTACTTCTTTTTCAGTGATTTTTTGCAATTTTCTTTCTCAGGGAGGATTTATGCACATGCTAAATTAGCAGGCCTGAAAATTCACTTTTATTGGAAAGTCATTAATAGAAGATGTAGTAGAAATTTGATGCAGCTATAGGGTTTAATTTGTTTCTTTAGTATTATCTTTCTAAAAGAACAACAAAAAATAGAAAAATATGTTCTTTTAAAGTACAATGTATATTACAGTAGCAAAGACAAATGATTTATTCTGTTCACTACCTTTGCAGGGTTTTTTCCTTTTGCTGCTATTGATATTTTGTTTTAACAGTAATGGAATTCATGGTGCAAAGATTTGTGTAATTAAAGTTGGTGGTTTTTCCATCAGGGGCTTGGGAGTCAATATGCAGCACAGTGTCTGAAGTGCTTTTTTGCCTTTTGCTGCCCATCAGTTGCTCCCCTGGAGGTGTGCCGGGTTGTTGTGTTGGTGCTGCCGCAGGTGCAGTCCCACACAGCTCTCAGTCGAGGAAGGCATCTACAGCACTCTTGGGTCTGCCTGAGTCTCTTCTGGTGTTACAGCTTTTCACAGATGTGAAGCCAGATGGCTCCTGCAACCACCAATCCCCCTTATTCTTTCTCAGGTTCATGATATCCCAGAGGGTCAATCCTGCTGGCAGTGTTACACTCTCATCACACGCTTTGTGAAAATGGACGTATAGGAGTATAAAAATATAAAATGTCATAAGATGCTCTAGCTTATGGAGACCTAAGCAAAATAATGAATGTCTACCATATTTCCCTGGTTCAGTTTCTCCTTAGATTTATGGGGAAAGAAAATGTGAGGAGTCTATGATGTCCTTTCTGGTGCTGCTTTTCTCTTCCGATCATAGTCACTTTCTTTTTGTTAGTGAATTTCTATCTGCCTCAGCTAGTTCAGCAGTGAGACATTTCCCCACTCCTGCCCAGGAAAGCATGCTTCTCTTTCCTGCTAAAGCCGTCTGTTTGGGTGAGACCTGTCCCTGTCTACCTTACCTTCTTATTTTTAAGAGCTCTTCCCAACACTTAGTTTCTTTGTTATGTTTCTTCTTCAGACCTATGTTTCTTCTCAGAAACTGGGAAAATCTGATTGAGAAGAGGTAGAGTAAGAAAGAGCATCTGACAGTGATTATGGACTGGTCTGAAAAGTCCATGGGCAGTGGGGACTAAGCATGCACAAAAAGAAAAGGGGTGAACAGGAGTGTAGTTCCAGAGAAAGAGAGGCTGAAAGGATAGACAAAGAAAGAGTTGTACTCTTTAGACAGTTAACAACCTGAGGAAAGTGTGTAGAAGTAATCAGTGTGATACTTGGGGTTCCAGAGGCTCTTTCCTCTCTGTCTTTGATTAGGAGACAGAGCCCTCGAGTATGAGGATAAGATGATAAAATAGGACTGAGTGGGAAAGATTTAGTGTGAGAAGGAGGAGAAGAGAAAATGCAGGCATAGCAAAGGAAAACATCACAGAAAAAAAAGAGGAAAAAACAGGTGGATCAAAAGCAAAGAGGAAACAGACACTAAGGACAAATGGAAAGATAGACTGTAATCTACGATACAACATGAAAGGAAAAGTGGAGCAAAGAGGGGATAAGAAAAAGCAAGAGATTACATTGCATTGCAAAAAAATGTATTAGAAAATCATTGGGCTTTCCTGCAATCAAGGGATGAGATGAGATGAGATGAGGCTGCACTTCCACAGTGCAAACTTTTTTTGTGACATTAAGGAAGCCGAATGAGGAAGGGAAGCTCAAAGGAGGGATGGATTAAATTACAATTTGAGAGGCATAAAAAGGGCAAAATTCTAGAGGAATTAATAGTTTATGAGTAACACTCACACAATTCTTGTGTTTATACTTGTGTATTTGAATGGAGATTCAGTGAAGTTATCTGCTGTTAAGATTATTTGTGTGGGAAGCTGTACTGTGCAATCCTGAAGACAATGCTCACAGCCTGATCAGGAGCTTAGTGTGGTCAACAGAACTGTCCCCCACTGTACTTTGGCTTGTTTTCGGAGTCTCTGACCACTCAGCCCAAAAGGCAAATGCAAAACTTTTGCCATTACAATTTGGCAAGTGTTTCCGAAGCAAAGGAAGTAGTCATGAGGATGTTTTGCCCACTGGCCTGCCCTCTGACTAAATTGTTGGTGTAGGAGGAGAACTCTATACAAGAACAATGAGACAGAATTTTTCTGCTATTAGTGTCTCTGGTTAAGGGGTAAAGGAAATAACTCAGAACTTGTTCAAGCATCGTCACCCAGCAAACCACACATGAGTATCACTCAGGGGGTGTTTAGATGGCATTCCTATCTGAGGTACTCAACAGTGCAACATACTTCTGCCCCTTAATAATATTGCTAGAAAGGCTGACTAAGAGTCTAGATACTATTTTCCAGTTTTAATTTGTTTCCTTCCCTTTCAAGAGAGATGGGTTGATTCTTTATAGTGTGTAATGGATACCAGATAAGCAACAATTGTAAGCAAGTTTAGGTCTCTGTAACTAATCAACAGTTGCTAAAACGCTGACATTCCTTGACCATATCTGGTATGCTGTGAGTTTCTACCATCATTTAATCAGTAAGTTACTCTTCATGGTCTTTTTTGAAAGAAAACTCTATCTGAGTTTTCACATACAAGCTCTCCGCCCACTTGTGCCATATGTTCCATTTAAAGTTCCAGGACAGGAAGTATAGTAGAGATACCCCTCACTTTCACATCTAATTACAATTAAGGGCTTTGAGTCTGACATTGAGTCAGACTTTCAGTTTTCCAGTTCCAGCTTTCCACAGATGAGACTTTGTGTTAAAGAAATGAAAGTTAAAGAAAGCTTTGCCTCTGTGTTCAAGTGTTGATTCTGTAATTTCCTTTCATTACTATCCAAGGCAAACCCAGGCAAAATGCCTTTTGTCTTTTGCGGATTTTTACTCCCATGGAAAGATTTGTAGACACAGTTTGATGTTTTAAAATAATCTAGAAGTCTATGTTACTCTGACCTTCCTTTGGCAAAGGTGCTATGTTCTATGAGCAGAAGCCTGGTTGTAAGCGAGTGGAGGTGGAGAAGGATTTGCATAAGATTTCTTAGCCATAGCAAGCTGCAATAACTCTTATAAGGTATTGAATTTTATACTAATTGAGGTTTCACTGGTGCACACGTTATTTAAATATTATTTAAATAATGGTGCACTCATTATTTTAAACAAGTGTTGGTTTTAATGTTTTGGGGTTTTTTTACAAGTTGGAATAAATCATCAGAAATCTGAAGAGCAGCAGTGCTGAGGTCTACCAGAACTGTAGTAGGTGCTACTGGCAACGTCATTAGTCAGTTTCCATAACCAAACCTCATCTTTTTAGGAGTATTGATGTCAGTGCAAGGCATTATGTCATATGCAGCCCAAATATCATATAGAAGGCAGACTGTAACAGACTGTATATGTCTATATATATATGACATATATGACTATATTTGTCTGTCTTGCATGTTCTTTGCCTTTTATTCTTTTAATCTACAGAATATAAAGACCTGAGGATGATAGGCCAGAGCTTATAATCCTGTTGAAATTGCCAGGAGTTGAAAGGGAGTAACTCAGAGTAGCATTTGTCCCAGACTCTTTGTCTTCAACCCTCATGTACTTAGAAGAAGTGGAGGCTGCACTTTTATTCACAGTTTGACATGTAAGAGACACTGTGCAGTGAAGAACAAATAGGCAGATAGATCTTAAGTGCATTTGCCCAGCTTTTTTTTTCAGTCCATAGTAATTCAGTTTTGAAAAGGCTAAGCCTGAAGTAATTTTTGTCATCACATAACATTCACAGCTTCATTAAACGTAGGCAATATCTAACAATTATGAATGTAGACTTTGCCACTTTGGATATGATTCCTCTAGTTTTATTTTAGTACTGCTTAGGATGCCTTTATCTACAATTAAAAATACATTTCCAATATGATTTTTTAAAATGATCTTCCTTTTTCTTTCCCTGCAAATTCACTTCAGGAAAAAATTGTTTGCCATTTATGGTGCTTAGAACATGAACTACCTGATCACATCTACAAATTAGACAACTAAATATATAAGAACTAGAAAATGAACCCCTGAAAAAATCCTCACAGGTGTTCCTGGAAGCAGAATTCCAACCAAAGAATTAATTAGGTTGTAGTCTTTCAGCAACAGCAAAAAGCCAAAGACACAAAATTAATTTTCTTGCAAAACAGTTATTGTCACAGTTTTTGTTAGGTGAATGATGATATTCACCTAACAAATAATTGACTAATATAGAAAAACAATTACCTAAACCAATGAGCTACTGTGATTAACAGTATTGACAAAAATTACAGTTGTTTAGAATACAGATATTTTAATGAAATTAAGGGTATTAACTGAAGGTAATGGATAAATGGCCTCTGAAATAGTATTCTGCAGGGAAATAAAAATTTGATCACGGCTAGAAGAATTGTAGATTGGCCCACACTACTCCACTTGTTGAAGGGTATATTTAAATACAGACTCTGGAGGCTTTTTTCTGAAATCCTCAAAAAGGTGCACTTGAACCAAGAAATAGTATCCATGAGGAGCTGAATTTGTTGCCATGGACTCATTTAATGGAAGGCAGTCTACCAGTGTTTGAAGCCCGGCAATTCTCAGTCACTCATCATTGGGTCTATATCTGAGTACATGATTCCAGAGCAAGGAGCATTTTATTTGTCCTTTGGAAAAGGAACCTCAAATTCCCTTATGTAAGGAGACCATATGTAAAATTCATCCAGTCATAGTCATACTGGGCAAAGATCATCCTTGTTCTTCTACTTCACAGTAATTTCTCCATTGTCATATCTGAGTTCATAAATAGATACAACATAACTCTGAGGTTAAAAGGAAGGGTTGATAGGGTGAAGTGACTTTTACTCAGCAAGAAGACTTACTGACATCTTAAGCGTCCCAAATATGTATACACCAACTATCAAAATTGCTTTAGAAGGATTATGAAGAGGTTGCCATTTTTAAGGAGATGAGTAGACAGGAAAATAATTCTCAGAAAGTAGAAGTCGTGTTCAAATGAAGGAGAAAAGAAAATTTACATTAAACATGAAGCTTTGTTAAATGGGAAGCACTGATGAAAGAGGACTAAAAAAGTCCTGAGGAATAACCTGTTAAGGTCTTGGAAGTACTAATAAAAGATATTTTAATACATGCTGGAAACAGGAGATTGTTGAAGAGTGTATAGAGAGAATGAATCTTGAACAATTAAAGAAGAGCTCAAGTAAGGCCAAGCCACAGGAGTAGAAAGACACAAATTCTAGGACAGCTGGAATGCCTGTGAAAGAGTTTGCAAGCAGATCAATAAATTACTAGTCACAAATTTTCAGGAACAAACACTGTTCTCCAAAGAAGTCTGATCAAACCGAAATACGAAATTTCAGAACTTCCAACAGTCAAGCCCTAGCTGTAGAGCATAGGGCAGGTGGCTTGGGCTCAGAGAAGGTGGTAGCAGCCACTGGGACACCAGGAGAGCTCCTGGAACTGCATGCTAGTAGGTGTGATCACCACTCCAGGCAATTCGGTGTAAGCTATAGAAGATAAAAAATTGTAGAGCCTTGAATAAGTATAATATTTATAGGTAAATAAGTAAAAAACCAGGAAAAGCAGTAAGCTTGTCTTAGAAATTGTGTGTCACAAACCTGTTGAAATTCTCTGAAAGAAAACTATTAAGTATGTGGCTCAGGATGGTTCAATCAATGTGATCTGTCTTGTTTTCCAAAATAGTTAATTTCAGTGTTACTCACCCAGCACCTGAAAGGAGTTAAGTGCTCAGGGAATGAAAGAGAAGGTCCTGACCTGGACTATTTTGACAGTGGAGGGGAGATACCTTTATATTTCCAGCAGGACTTGTGATACGATCTATGCTGCTCAAAATTAATGATATTGGAACTAATTGTGCAAAGTTATGCATTGGTGATGATAAAAAAATTAGTTAATACTAAAGTAGCTGGTGAGCAGATGAAGAAGGAACTCCTGGTACTAAACAGCCTGGCAATGCAGTGGCAGGCAATGCTTTGTGTTATGTTCAAGGGGATGAGAAACAGCCCTGGCTTTGCAAAGGGGAGCCCTGGGGCAGCTGTTGCCAAACAGGAAAGAGAACTTGGAGTCATGATGAGTAGTTCTTACAAAATGTCAGTTTTGTGACAGCACTGGTCAGAAGAAGGAATAAAATATTAATAATTGTTACAAAAGGAAAAGAGAACAAAATGTTATACATACTTCTGGCATGGATAACTCAGTGGCCCACTTAGATTTTTAATAGATTTGAACACTCTGTATAATAATGAACCTGAAGAAGTGCGGATGAATGTTGGATTGTTCAAAGGTACAGAATTGTTTTCCAGCAAGGGAAGATAAGCAGACCGGGTCTTCTCAACTGAAAATAGGAGAGAAACTAAGAAGAAATAGGACCTAGACCTGTACATCTAATTAATTCTGTATAGAACATGAATGGGAAACAATTATTTTTTGTTTTCTGAAATATAACAGCTAGAAGACCAACAGAAGTTATTTTGGTAAAACAAGCAAAAAGAAGGATTTTTTTCACACAACACTGTTAAATTCTTGAGCTCATTATCATAGAAGTTCTTCTTGTCACATGTGTAAATTGGTTTACAAAACTGTTAGACAAATTAAAAGAAGAAAAATACGATACAGAAAAAGGATTTTTGCAGGCCTTGTACAGCAAGTGTTTTTGAACTCAGTGGACTTAATGCCATCTCCCACTTTAAAAATGCAAGAAATGTCATTCCATATTTGTCACGTGTTTTTTTCCTCAGCAACCATTATTAGCTGCTGTCTGAGCTGGCACCACTCTAGAAATAGATTTATATTCTGACTCACTGGGTCTAAATTTTTAGTTCAGTATGTTTCTATATTATAGTAATATTTAAATAATAAGAAATTTCAGCTGAAATAGTATTTCTAACATATCCTACAGTAAGGAATGTGTATTTTGATAGCTATAAAATATCTGGAATGCCTATATTGGAGTTGTGTTTCCCAACTTTGATACCTTTTTACATGACACAAGTCAAGATTATAATTTCTGTTATTTGGAGAGAAGCTGTAGTTGTTTCTGTGTGCTTTCTGTCTGTTCTTTATCTACTTTAGATATGCCAATATATGGTAGTGCACTGCTGGAGTAGCTGTCTGAGCATTAAATGGAAGTATTAATATTTTTAATGAACGTGAGTATAGGATGATTTGTCCTATAACAGCACATCTCCAATTCCATAGCAATGTACCTATAGCTCTTTTTCCATTATCCTACATATATATGCACCCATGTGTATGTGTCTGTGAGAGAGAACAACCCTTGCTTAGCACACTCCAGATAAGTTCTGTAGATGAATAGCTTTTTGTATTAATACTCAAACATTTCCAAATGTTGAGTGTTAGATAAAAATAATAGAAAGACTTGTGGACATGCTGAATGTCAGGTAATAATTTGGTAGAAATTACACTGTGATTTACTGAATTTCATGCCAATAGCATGAGGTGAGATGTAATAAATACAGGTGTAGCAAGAAAATACCTACTGCATTGCTGTCTTTTATGGTTGGACTCAACGATCTTAAAGGTTTTTTCCAGCCTAAATGATTCTATGACTTTATTCTTCCACTTACAAAAGCAAACAAACAGAAAACCAAAACCCCACCCCCAAACCAATGCATAGGTCCCCAGGCAGATGAGGCAGAGAGGTATTTCTGGGGTATCTCTCCTCCAGGGCTTACAGCAAGGGCAGCAGCAGCTTCCCTTGCCCTGGCTAAATCCTGCTGGCAGGAAAGGGTTGGGTTAGAGCATGTTCTGCAGTATGGCACAGCTACTGTCCCCACCTGATAGGAAGATTGGGTTTTTTTCCTTTTTCTCTGGTTTATGTCAGTGGAAAGTTGCATGAATTAGAGATGTTTCATAATATGTTCTACCAGGCCCTTTATGCCATATAACATTTGAGAACAGTCTTTACCTATTGCAGTAAAGTCTGAGCACTTCTATAAAGGTTTGTGACCTAAACTGGAATAGATACAAGACAGTAATATCTCTTTCTATAGTTCTCTGTTTTGCTTAGAGGAGTATAGAAAGTCTTAAGTACAATGAGGAACAGCATTGAAGTCTACCAGTCCTGCTGCCTACAGGGTCCTTCCTCCTGCATCAACTTCCTCATGGTAATCATGAAACCTTTGAACAGTGAGTTCTGAAACTGAGCACATGCCAAGGTAGATTTATGTAGTATTTTACAGAGGTTCCAGATAAAGTTGGGGGACCAATGGCACATTTTTTAAAATATGTTTATGATCAGGTTAATTCAAGACTTAAAAACATTGCCAAACATGGCAGTGCCTGCCTCTGTCATGTTCATGTAGCTCTATGGTGGTTTAATGTCCCCATTTTTTTACCTCTTTGGAGAACAGCAGATGTTGAGTGGACATAAAAAACTATCAAGTACCCAGATCTGCCCAGAGTTCCATGCAGAGACAATGTGATGACAGTGATTTCCATTTTCACTGCAAAATTCTGCTCCAATTCCAATTTAGGTCCAGTTACTGCAGCTGTCAGAAGGGAAACCAGATCCTTCAGGCTCCTGTCTCCTTGGCTAAAGGGAGCAGTTTAACAGCAGGAAGACTGTGTTACCATTTGACAGATCCTGGTTTCCCAAAACAACTGGAATGTTGTGAGAAGTAATTTAGACAAGCTCAGGGCAAAGGTGGGTTGCTGCAAAACTAATTTAGCTTTGCTTAAAAAGCAAAGGAACCATAAACAAAAATAAATAGTGAGAATACACACTCTTCATGCTTAACAGGAGTCTTGGAAACTCTGGTAACTTGGTGAAACAGTCACGGGGTGTATTTTTTTTTTTTTTTTTTCTGGTTAATCTCTGTAGACCTATAAAGCAATGAAGATAAAACCTGCATACCTGTCCCCGGTTCTGCCCCATCTGCCCTGCCTTCTGCAGATTGAACTTTTGGCAAAGCCGGGGGTCCCAAGGAAAGGTTGCAGTTGAGCAGATATTTTACAGGGATGGACAGAGACTTGGTGTGTGGCAATTCTAGTGCAGCTGTTTCCAAAATGTGCTATGCTCTGTAGTCACAGGAAAGGGTTGTGATCAAACAGCCAGAGGAGGAAAGAGACAAAAGAAATCAGTTGGCACTGGGTTTCAAGCCTTTGCTATATAGTTTATGCCATGTTTGGGGCAAAGTTATGTGACTGACACAGGGAAGTTGAGACTGCAAGAGGCTTCTTCCTTCAGAAGTGTGCTGAAAGGGCATACTGGATTTTTAGGATGCCCAAGTTCACACTGTCATCAGTAAAGCATAATGGCTCCATTGAGTTGAAAAGGGCAAAGTCACAGTGACATTGCATGTGTTGCATGACCTCAGACAAACAGGAATTATTACTAACCCAAACAGCTGGAGGTGTAGAGTGAGTTTCAGGTGACGAATCTAAGAGAGCAGAGCTCTTTGGCCAGGAGGAAAGATGATTGTGGGTAGGATGCATTTAGGGTATCTCACAAATCAGTAGTGGCACAGAGAATGGGAAATGTTTATTCATTCTTGTGGTAACAGAACTGTGAGTCATTTAATGAAAGTAGTACCTATTAGGGCTGAAAGAAACAAAAGAAGATGCTGTATCATATAAGGCATATTGAAATACCTTATGTTGCAGAAACTGAAAGTTTTAATGGAAATTCAAAGATTAGTTGGACAGGTTCATGGAATGTGATTTTTGTCTTGGGCTATTCAATACCACAGCTTAGGTTCAGGAAGTCCCAGAGCCATAAATAGTTGAAAACTGAGGTACTGTTATGGGAAATACCAGTATGTGCTCATCTTATTTGTACACTCTTCCCTATCTTGCCCCCATTTCAGAACGGATAGTGGCCTTTGATAGTTTAACAGAAATGCCCATTCTCATCTTTTTAGGAAAGAGGTAATGGAGAAAAAATAGTATTTGAGATTTAAATAATGATGCAGACGTTTTACCAATAACAGGATAATGGTAACCAACTTAACAAGCCATTACTGTGACTGAGAGGATCAAGCATACCATATTACCAGCCACTCATTTTCATTATGAGAGACCTTTGCAGCCCTGCTCCAACTGTTTGGAAACCCTGTGAGGTCCCTGAGCTCCAGGTGCTTAGTACAGTCAGTTGTCAGTGAAGGAAATCCATCTGAGAGCACAGTGATTTCAGACTGGCAGCAAACAGGATTCTGCTATTCATCCCCCTTCTCCTCAGATGAAAGTGCTTATTTAGGTCACATGGAAAATTAGTTTCCCCCTTAACAAATGCCACAAAATTGGTACATGATAAGCTGTATACTGAATTTTGTTAAATGTTACTTTGGAGTTGTAACTTTGCTAGGTGGTCAGTTATACTCCATTCAGAAGGGGAAAGTGGTAATTACCCATACTGTATCTTTTGTTTATAATAGATACGTGCATTCATTTGCTATGCAAATATTCATTTAAGTAAGATGCTGCAGTAGGGTATGCCCGTGTTAGGTGCAGGAGGTAATGTTTGTGATAGGAGGTTACTTACTACAATTCAACCCCAGCCTGTGACATCTGTTTTTTTTGTCATTTAGAACCTTTCTTGAGCTGGGAGGTTTGTGCCAAGCCGGTAGTAGAGGATGCCAGAGAGCATCTCTGCTTGTAGTATGTATTAAGACTTTGTGCAGTTGATGTGAAACGGATTAAGATACTGTCTGTTAGCTAAAATGCCCTCAGTGTTCTTCAAGGTAGATAGAGAAAAAGAAGGGATTTAATAGAAAGCTGGAGCTAACTTCAGGGGAGTTTAGGCACTTTTTATCTTTATGTGGTGTAGATTAACAATTAAGTAAGGTCTAAATTACAACTAAAAGACAAAAGGGAATTGAGTACAATAAAACTATATATTTTACTTGAAAGGGCTTTATGTTTTTGTAATTTCCATTTAGCTGGGCCAGCAGACTGTAGAGCAAATAAACCCACTGAAGTAATATAAAATGTAAATGTATAGTGATAATGTACAAACTATGTTCTTTGGTTATTATTCTTTGCCCTTTAGTTGTAATTTCCCTTAAAACAAAAGCTCTCCTGTGTAAATCCTGTGAATGTGATTTGGAAAGCTACCTTGGTGCCTTTTGTACATAATTTCTGTGTAGAAGTTCTACTCAAAAAGAATGTATTCACCAGTCTTCATGAGAATGGCAGAAAATCATAAGAGACCTAAAAGGGGATCTCCATTTAAATTTGGCTTCAGGATTTTGAACTTTTCCTTTAAAAATAATTTAATGTTGATGTATTTTAATGTTTTTATATATGCATATGGCTCCAGCATCTGCGGATTTAAGAAACTCACTAAGTATCATGTACTCACCAAGTACAGGACCCATCATGAAATTCAGTGCACCAGTCTTTCAGATGGCAGCTCCCAGTTGTTCCTCTATCAGCCTTCATTGCCACCCTCTCTCCTCTTCAGCATCCTGTCCAGGATGTGCACTCCCAGCCAGAACTGTTGCCTTCAAAACCTACCTTGCTGACCCCAGTAGCACAACCTTTCCTCTCTTTCTCCATTCTCTGCCTCTTACCAAGTTCCAAGAAGGCAGCACAGAGCTCAGCCTGGTCAAGACATGTCAGGGAGTGAGCTTGGGCTCTGTGCCATGTCTCACCCCTGTTGTTGCTATATCTCACCCATCAGAAATGCTACATTTCTGGAACAATGATTTTGTTTTACATCAGGGTATTCTTATTCAGGAGTATTTCCAGCCTTAGGTCTGTGCCTACAAGTACTACTCCAGTCAGTACAAGTGGCAAGGTGAATGTTGGAAGGGAGCACTTCCCATGCTACTGGAATAATTTTTTCATGGGAATCTCTGAAGAGGACATTTTCCTGAGCCATATGATATTCACAGCAGACTGCAGCAGATCCAAATAAACCATTTCAACCTAGCATATAAATTACTTAATTGAATGCTTTGGTATGTTGTACAAAATATGAGTTCAGGGCAGGGATCTTTTTTTAGGGGGTGGAACATATGTGTGCAGAGTTAAATAAAACTGCTTGTTCAGCTATGTACAAGTCTGTCTATTAAAGGTGGAAGACCGAGTCCTGCTTCAACTAAAGCCATTTTAAGAGGTGAGCGGTAGGCAGAAGCCACACACAATGCCAGTCTCCCCATCTGTTAGGAAAAATATAGTAATACAGAGCTGTACTAAGATCTCTCATTACAGAGATGTCACAGCTTTTTCATACTCTGCAGCCGTTTGCTCATGCATTATCAGTTATTTACACAAGCAGTAAAAGTTCATCTAAAAAATGTGCTCCGTCAGGCTGATATATTTCTTCATCCTTACTGTGTTTATTATTCACTAGATGGCAAGTACAGCTGAATTTGACCTACCAAATCCAGCAAAGTCTGGTTGCCATAGGCTAATATCAGGAGATACAGTGGTGCTTTCTTTTCTGAGGATACATAGGCAAGACAGGGATGCACAGATTTAGTGTACCTGTTGCAGCTGGCATCCCAATGGTGTGTGTGCTGGAGGGGCAGGGTTTAGATGAGGTAGGTGATGGAGCAGGAACAGTACTGGAGTGTTTGCCAAGCAGTCCATCTCCTGAGCTGAGGTGATGTAAAATAGCAAAAGTCCATCTGTGATGAAGATGAGGCCTACATCAACGAGGCTTCCATATCACGGTCATGTTGAGGAGCTGCAGGCAGGCAACACTAAAATATATAGACATGAGAAGTTTTGTTGGTGCTACACCTGGGGCAGGCAGATAAGGCACAGGGTTGAGAAGGTATGACAAATCCACACTGCCAAGCTGTAAGCCTTTATTTCCCTCTGCCTTGGGTGAGAACAGTGGTGCAGGATTGTTGCCCATGGAGGCTCTTGGCTCTTGGCTCTGGATTCCCCCTCTGTGGTCAGCCTGCACACCTTGCACACTGAGCTGACCCCACGAAGAACAGGCAAGTCTCAGGTCAAGAAAAGGGTCCACACTGTGAACCATTTTAAACACCTGCCTGTTAGTTTTTCAATGATTGGTGTGATGTTACAACCTCAGTGATACATCAGAAAGTTTTATGGAGAATCATGGATGGCTGTTCCTGGAAGTTTGCTCCCTATGACCAGGTCTGTGCTTTACAATACCAGCAGTAGAGAACTAGCCCAGTGCATGCTGCCTGCACTGCTGAGCAGCTCCTGCACATGCAATGTGCCTGCATGGGACTGGGAGCTGCATCTGTGCAGTAGGAATGCACAGGCAAAACCAAAGTAAGGAGCTCCTGACTCACAGCAAGGCTAGGCACACTTTGTTCCAGTTGCTGGCTCATAAAGAACCCATGTGTGGGCTGACCATCTTAGACACTTGCTTGCCATTGTGTCTGGACTGTGAGTTTTCACCATCGTGTGTGTAATTTAGTATGAAACAATTGTAATTTATTTAGTGTCAGGCATCATGTGAATTCTGGTGAGAAGGCAAGTTAATCAAGCAAGGAGCAAGACATCCAAATCCTTGCACACCCAGAATATGCACCTCCTAAACTGTCTTTTATGACTGAATTTGTTAGTCATTACTCTTTTATTTTTCCCAGTCAGACTAGTAGGAGATCAGTGTTTCTTTGTAAAAATGGAAGATTTATACTAAGAAGCAACCAGATACGGTAACTTCATTTTTTTTACAAAACATTAGTATGATTTTAAGAGAGCCAAACAATTATTTCTGAATGTAATTAAAACAATTTGCTCCCTGGCTGACAGCTCTGTGTACCAGTTTGAGTTCAGTGAGGCAATTGTAAACTCACATATAGGGGTTTACGATGGAACCTGCAAGTCTGCCTTCAGCAGGGCTGTGTAGACACACCACTGTGATGTTGATTTGGTTAGGTGCTCAATCAGTTATTCCTGTAATAAAGGCAAAGGGCAGGAGGTGTTTTAGCATCACACGTACTGCTTTTATCCAGGATTCTTGGCAGGTGAATATCTGAAAGGGAGAACTAGAAATAGAGGCTAGAACTGTTTGAATTCCTTCCTTGCAGCATGGGTTTGTGAAGTGATTTATTTGAGCTGCTGCCTACAGACCATACATCACCTTCCTGGTTGGCTTTGTTGGCACCTTGTCACATTCTTGAGGGCTTGAGGAATTCATTGTTCTTGTTTGAACTGATAAGAACAAAAAAGGATTTTCTGCCGAGACCTTGGGAAAGGCAGAGGGGGAGGAATGTTGACATGAAACAGCAGGGCTGCACTTTCCCAAGCCTTTCAGCCGGCCCAGCAGCCTGCATTCTTCCCTGGCTGAGGAACCCGGGTGGAGGTGTGATAAGCACCATTTCCTTGCTGCTACTGCCCAAAAGCATAGCCCTGGGGTAGGATTCCAAGCTGCTGCTGCCCAAAAATGTGGCCCTGGGGTAGGAACCCTTCAAAGAGAATCTCTCATAGCAGAGGGAGGTCACAACTATCAGGATGAATGTGTAGTGTAGAATGTTGCTTAGTATCACAGAATCACAGAATGTCAGGTTGGGAGGGACCACAGTGGGTCATCTGGTCCAACCTTCCTGCTCATTGTTATTATTTTTACAAAGAGAGCTGATATTATTTCAAGGACAGCCTCTGTAGGGCTTTCTGGTATCCTCTCAACAAGAGAGCTTTAGGAGGCTTCACAGGTACCTGGAAGGCGTAATACAAGCACAACACTCCTCTTGTGCACATGGCAGGAAAAAAGCTTTGGAGAAGATGATTATCTGCTCTGGAAAAATTCTGGGTTTAATTGTTACTTTCTGTAGCTCACTGCTCATCAGTACCATTACAGTTCATATTGGCCCATCCCTGTAAGTCTCAAGCCCTTGTGGTGACATTTTGTGCTTTCAGGATGAATAAAAAAGCAAATTCTTCATAATGTTGAGGAAATATGAAAGAAACCACCAAAAGTTCAGCTAGAGTTTTCATTCAGGATAGTGACCCCCAGGACAGTGATGAGATAATGTGTCTGTGACAGTACTTGTTACGAAGCCTGTAGGAAGCAAGGCAGTGCTCTCAATAACCTAACATGTTCCACCTTCAAGGAATGGTTCTGGAACCAAGAACTTAGTTCACCTTCCTAAGTGGAGCATTCAAGGAAAAGTGGAGGAAGAAGGATTGGGGTGGTATATTTCCCAAATGGCGCACACAGATCAAGCTGAATTTTGGAGGACTGGCTCTTTTCCTGGAGCAGGTCCCAGCGGAGGAAAATGATTAAGGGACTGAAGCATATGTCTTAGGAGGGTAGGATGAGGGAGCTGGACTTGTTCAGCCTTGAGAAGAGACAGCTGAGAGGGGACCTCATCAATGTCTGTAAGTATTTGAAGTGAGGGAGCCAAGATGATGGAGCCAGGTTCTTCTCAGTGGTGCTGAGCAATAGGACAAGAGACAACAGGCAGAAACTGATGCACAGAAATTCCAGCTGAACATGAGAGAGAACTTCACACCTCACTGTGCAGCTGACAGAGCACTGGAACAGACTGCCCTTGCTGGAGATAGTCAAGAACTCTGTGGAGGCAGTCCTGTGCAGTGTGCTCTTCTTGAGCAGGGAAGCTGGATCAGATGACCCACTGTGGTCTCATCCAGCCTCACCCATACAGTAAATTCTTATAGTTCAAATATTAAGGATGAACTAACAATGCTTTTCAGACAATACAATTTGTGTGATTTGTTGAATGCTCTGTGGGGTTTTTTCGCTATTAAGAGCAGGCTTGTGTCTTAGCAGACTTAGCAGTCTGTCTCTGCACATCTTTATGTGGACACAAAGCCAGAAGAGATGAGTTACGATTTGAATCAGCTTCTGTCACCCAAGGAGGCAGCTCTCACTAGTCAGGGCACTGAGTATGAGCATCTCCACCAATGCTGCTCTCACAGGAGGGTGGAGGAGAAATGAGGCACCAAACAGGGAGGAGAGAGCAGGCTGATGTTGACAGAACAGAAGGGAAAGAGTAAAGTGGTGAGGGATGTTGAGGTGGCCAAGGCAGAAAGGAGAGAGAAGGCTGATGTTCACAGGACAGAAGGGAATGAGTAAAGTGGTGAGGGATCTTGAGGTGGCAAAGGCAGAAAGCCGAGATCCTATGATAGGCAAAAAAGCAGTGGCAAGGTGTCCTGGTTAGAAACCAGTTGGGAAGCATCAGTGTACAGTGCAAAGCCTGCCTGCCCAGCTTCAAGTCCTCAGTCCAAACAGTGTACTTTGTGTGCTTTATTTTTCATCACATGTAAAATAGGAATGGTAACTCCAGTCTTTCACTTTATGAAATATT
The DNA here is from genome assembly GCA_013401135.1 of Cettia cetti. Taxonomy (NCBI): domain Eukaryota; kingdom Metazoa; phylum Chordata; class Aves; order Passeriformes; family Sylviidae; genus Cettia; species Cettia cetti. The sequence goes on along the minus strand of VZUI01095433.1, from coordinate 70,053 downwards.
TTGGCATCTTTAGATGAAAAGCCAAATGTTTATTTTACTAGCACATGGCATAGAGGAAAACCTTTCTATCTGGGAAAGCCGCCTTCTAGGGGTACAGATCAGTTCCTTTGGGGTTGGGATATGTAACGCCATCATCTACCTGTTGCTTAGACCATAGAAATGAAATCTGTAATTTAACATTCAGTACCTTATATTGCCTAAGTTTACATTTTGACTTTATTACCAGTAGTGGCTATACAGAGAATATACATCAGGATAAAATACACACAGGGTGTAAATGGAGAAGTGGCAGAGTGTGTGGATGTGCCTATGTAAGCCTTTCTTTGTAATACATGAAGCAGCTTTATAGAGGAGAAAGATTGAGACAAGCTTGTTGGGATTTTTAAGTCAGTATTGGCAGGTCTAATAAAGAAGTCTGTTTCTGCCTGCAAATCCTGCCTTGCTCATAATTGGAGCTGGTCACATTTACAGTGCATTTCAAACACAGTTTGTTAAGAGATGCTCTTCTCTTGGCAGCCTGGCATGTTCTTCTTGATGCCTCTTGAACAGTATATGCAACTTTAACAATGGTTGCCAGAGAGTATTTGACACTAGTTTGAAGGTGGGTGGAGTTTGTGGTGCAAATGCTCCCTGCACTGGGCTTATAGTGCAAAATGCTGCAAGGATTGCATCTCTGATCTCACGTGAGTATTCCTCCTGAAGTGGGGGCTGCTGGCTTAGGCACTGCCTTTTTATGTGTTCTTAATGATTTTCTCTTCAGATGACCCCACACTGTCATCTTTTTCTCCAAGTCCAGCTCCTCTGACATTCACATTGGTGAGCTTGACAGCTTTGAGCTTTGCCTTTTCCCCAGCTTGGAAGCTGCCCTGCCTTCCAGCGCTGAGCTCACTGACAGTGTATCACTGCTCTCTGCTGGAGAAGCACTCAGCTGGGCCAGGCCTCTCTGGGTCTCCAGCTGTTTGTCAGGAATGCAGGTGTGATGGCCAAACAGATAACCTCCCAGCCTTCAAGAGCAAACAACGTTCAGCTTATTCCTGTTCCTCCTACAGCACAATTTAGGGTCTCTGTTGTGCAGGCTGGAGACAAGAGTTTTCAGAAAGATGAGAGTGATAAGTAGGGTGATACTAGGTGAACAGAATCATCTGTGGTCATGCAGACTCGCTCCTTGGTAGTGCACTATAACAGACACTGGTGTCATTTTCATAGGTTGCTGCTCTAGCCTGGAGTAAAATTCCCAGTTGTATTTGCATATAACGATCCATCTGTGAAATGTTTCTTCAGGTCAGATGGAATGACCAGCTAGGAGAGTATCTACTCAAGGAGCACGGTAAACTCCCAAGGTCCTAAGAGTTCATGTTGAAAGATACTCGTTTTGGTCATCTTAATCCAATTTTGATATTGCAGAATTTATTCTGGCTGTTGCATTGAGTCATTTTTCAAAGACATAGGAAAATTATCAGATCTTCCCCACAAAATGAGAATTATTTAAAATAGTGTCTCCCATTTGAGCCCACACACGTACACATCTATAGCATGTACATGGACACATGATGCATATTCTAATTTCATATACTTTTGTACCTCTGGCATCTTTTTTGCTTGAAAACCACTCAAGCATAAATCATAAAAATGCAGCTTTACAATAGCTTTCAAGTGCTTTTATATTCTGCAGCATTCCATGTGAATTATTGCTGTGCTCTCAAAGAAAACAAAAACATTTGGGAAGGACTGTTTATTTTACAGTGGTTGACCAAAAGTATGCAAGTGGTTGTAAAAAAATGTAGACAGCTAACAATGGGAGGTGCCATTGCTGATGCTGTAACCCATTCACAAACCTTTGATACTGACTTTAGATCACCAGAGGTAGAGTTAGGGACTTCCCACAGGAAAACACACACACTTCCAAATCACTCAAGTTATGAAAAAAACCACACCATTCTTTCTTCCCTCTGTCAATCCACCCTGAATGTTCATCCCCGCTTGCCCACATAGCCAAGCAAAAAAGATGGGATTTCTATATGTGTAGTGAGGCCTTTTTTTTCAGCCAACTATTTCTTTGGAGTGGTTTCCGCTACAAGAAGATAGTAGTGGAGATGTGTATTTGAATTCGTCTTGTCTTTCAGAGAAACCTTTTTATTAAGGTGATACCACTTCTTGTGCTGTAGGGTACAATTTCCTAATTAGACTTGCCTGTGTGTTGAGCTCCCCTACAAATTATTGCATGCAAGTTGAAGGTAAGTTGGAGTGTGTAAATGTTTTGCTTCATGTTAGAAATAAGGCATCTGGTTCCAGTCTGCTCATAGTAGAAAATGAGTGGTAAAACAGAAGGCAGCCCAAAGGATGACTAAGGAGACTGCCATATGAGTGGCTGCCTTGTGAGGAATGACTGGGTACGCTGGGACTCTTCAGCCTGGAAGAGATTTAGAAGAATCTACAAAGTCATGAGAGGCATGGAGAGATCTGGTAGGGACTGGCTCTTGACTAGTTTTTCTGAAACTGGAGTGAGTAGAATAAAATAAAATCAGCAGTAGCCTGTTCCAGAAAGAGCAGATATAGAGTCCCTGAATTAGCCATCTTACTTTGCTTGGCCCCAGTGTCAATGTTGGGGTGGGCAGAGAATCCTTTAAAGCAAACAGTAATAGTCATCATCATACTCAGGGTCATAATAATAACAATCATAATCTTAAGAATAGTTTATGAAAAAAACCCTGCAAGTATTCTTGCAAAGTGGTTAATAATTCAGCCTTGGTCTGCATTACTTTTTAGCTACCAATATCCTGCAGAACACTTATAAAGCGAATAAGAAAGAAAAAGAAAGCAAGAAAGCAAGAAAGCAAGCAAGAAAGAAAGAGCTGTTAAAATAATATCATCCACCCTCTGCCCCACTGTGTATGAGTTCCATGCAGTTGCTAATGAAGATCTGGTGATGAAGAAAAGGATGTGAATCGTAGCGAACCTGCCTTTCATAAATGTGCATGGATTACTGTGTCACTACTGTTGACACATTTTGTTTCCCTGTAGGTGCACACCCTTCCCCATGCATTTCTGCAGTTCATGTAAGTTGGTCTGAGTAGTCCTTCAGTTGTGCCTCTTATGTGGAATATTATTTGAAAATTGAGGTGTCTGTGGGAGTGTCTGTGAGCTCACTAGCTGCTGAACAGTCCTTTAGCCCTCTATTTATTACCCTAGTATATCAACAGTGCCAGAGGCTGTACAGTATTACCTTGCATGGCTACATAATTAAAGCTGTTTTCCCTGACCAGAGGGAAATAAGCATGCAAAAGCCTGCTGCTTTTTGCCAAAAGGAACCTTAGTCAATGGGAGAGAGAGAAATGTTTTGTGCTTGGTCTTTTTGCTGCTTATATTAGAATCATGCGCTGCTATTTCTATCTGTTTTGCCAGTTGGCATCCATCCACCTATTCTATTCATGCTCAAACAGCCAGGAACACTATGGCAGGAGAGGAAGCCCCTTCTCATATGTTGCTGACTGAGCTGCCAATGGCTTGTATTTGTAGTGGATCCAGCAACAAAATAAAGCACAAAGCAACCCCATCACATCAGCTGTCTGTGCTAGCGAATAGGTTCATTGAATAATTTTGGAGCAGGGTTCCAGAGCTTCCCTTCCACTTCAGTTGCAGTAAAGGCATTAAATTTATTTAATGCCCAAAGCAAAAGTGGCATATATTTCATTACACTTGAATAGCTATTTTGTTAGACAAAAAAAGAAACAACAAACCCTACACAACAAAACAAACAAACAAACAAAAACACAAGAAGGAAAACCCTGAGGTGCTTACTACTCAAATGTAGGTGGAGATGAATGAACTTAATCTGAACTGATCAAGTTGATTAGAAGGTTTAATTGACCTTTGGTACAACAGAAAACTAGTTACCTCTTCTGGCCAAGAAATGGTAAACCATCTTATAAACAGCCTGTAATGAGAGAATCTGAGTCATTAACTTGCATGTGCAAATGACATATACATTTATGTGTCTCATGCCCAAGGTACAGCCTCAACAGAAAAGGTTTTACTGGGACTGAATAATAGTTGGGAGAAATAGAGAGGGCAGGGAAGCAAGAAAAACAGCCAAGTAATTGAAAACATCCTCCAAAGAAGTAGCCAAGAAGTTACATTTGGGATGCTGAATGTGGGCTGGCAATATGAATGCAATTCCTACCACAAAGACTTTTTGTCAAGGTAGTCATCATTTTGGGATGGGTTGATCTGACAGGATACATTTGCTGATAAAAACAAGCTTGTCCTACCCTTCCCCATTGGTTGTAGGATTTACTGATACTGGAACTGAATTCTGCTCTAGATGTCTCGCTGAAAAGTAATCTTTCAGTTTTTCTTTCTTTCCACCCACTCATTCTGAACTACCAAATTATGTGATCACCATAGGAGCCAGAGTATACCCCAGGTGCTGTGCCTTCTGCTAACCCTGTGTAACCAGTGACTAGCTGTAGTTCACAGACTCCCATCAGTCTATTGTGTTTTCAAGCAGCATGCTATTAAGAATGATAGAGGGGAATATTTCTAACACGAACAGTATAATCTTGTTGTGGTCAGACACTTCTATTTCCAGAATTTATTAATACCTGCAAATACTGCTTTCTCTCATTAAGACTGAGGTAACAGTGATTTTTTTTTCAGCTTTGTGAAAACTCTAGAATAGGATAAAGTATTGTAGTTAGGAAAAGTTAATAGTAATTTATTTAAAATGGACTAAGCCACATTTTAAATAGCTTCCTTTTCTTCTAAATTTACTGATATTTTTGTTCTTGGTCCACTAGACCTTTCATTGGGGAAGTACTTTTTACAAGAGTGAAAAATGGACTATCTTCTGCATGTACCATATTTCTGATGTGTAAATCTTCTGGGCATTGTATAAAGGAGAATGCTGTTGTTCCATGTAGGAAATTAGGCAGCAGAAAGTGAATTATTTTGATGCTGCATTCCCTGCCTGATAGACTTAGTTGTTTTTGTTAGCTATAAGTGTGTTTCAGGAGTTTGTATTTTGTTATAAAACATGTACTCTATTTTCCTATTGTTTGCAAGAAAAACAATACATTTTGAAAAGTTTTATCCCTTAACTGGGAGAAAAGGTTATTATGAAAGTGTTTCAGAAACTAGCAGCACATTTTGTCAAAGATTGTCCTTTTCTTTTTACGTGCTGAGCCAGCGGTTTCTGCTGGCTCTGTAGTAAGGAATACTTTGAAAATGGAAAATCTAGTCAATGAGCTGCTCATGTTACAGAAAAAGAGCAAGAGTTCACCTCGGGCATTTCACATGTTCTTATTCAGTGTCTTTTCTCTGCAAAGCCGGTTGGAGCTGTGATTATTTCGTAGAGAAAACTCACCAAAGGAGTAGAGTGGAAGCTAGGGTTGGTTTTGCCTGTTGGCTGACCTGCAGTGGCCAGCCACATGTGTGCAGTTAGCTTGCTGCAGATGGAAGGCAAACGGCATCACTTAAACTGCCATCAGTGAGCCAACATGTGGTCAGTAACCTGACTGTGTGCCTGCAGTTCCTCTTTTGAACTGACTCAAAAGCAGGCTGCTGCTAGTAGAAACCTACCTGAGAAACATTTGTCAGGGGAAGTTTAAGATATGGGTATGTGATGTGGGTATTAAATTTAATTAAAAAGATTACAGTATGCGAGCAGGCTTAGGAAAAAAAGGGATAGTTAGCATAGCTGCATTGTCTGGGGAAGGTGGACATTCACTTAAGGGATGTCCCTGAGCCAAGGGTATCTGGGTTTGGGAATGCTGCATACACAGAACAAAACACTGGAGCTCAGAGATTCCAGAGTTTAATATCCTTGGGTGTGCTTTTCCTTCCTTGCTTTTATGGACAATGAACAAACCTGGGAGAATAATATAAGTCTAGATTTACTGTACACATTTTAAGTCTCATATTCTTTATGGCATGAGGTAGGCTGTAAAAGTTGAAGGTCTCAGCTCTGTGTAAATCAGTGTAGTGCCATCAAAGAGATTGAGACAGTTCTTGTATGTAAGAATCAGAAAAAAAAAAAACAAAACCTAATTCAGCATAACTGAACTAGAACATTTTCATTACCTTAAAGCAAGTAAAAACATCCAAGATTTGTAAATCTTCTCCTGTGGCTGAACATTCATCTTGATAATTTTCCAGTCATTTAGGAGCAAGCTAGTAACCTGTAAGGCCCAGTAGAGATGCTTTCGGTTGTGCTGTAAACCTTTTACATCCTGAATCTCCAGTTTTGCTCATATGCCTAGTGTTCTAGGCTGTCACTGTCATTCTTCATATGAAAAGGAAATATTTTCTCTACGATGGGCATTGATTTTTGCAGTGGTAGCTAATACCATCAAGTTATTTGAAAAGCACTGAAAGGCAGGGCTCTTTTCTTTGAAAGCTCTGCATTAAGGAGTACATGGATTTTCCTTTTTTATTCTTTTAACCATGTGTATTCACTGTATTCTTTTTGCTGTAGTTACTCAATAGCAGCTAGTAGGTACATTCAGCTGATGATGACTTACAAGTGCTGTGCACTACTTTTTTTTTCTTTCCTTAAAACCCTATTTCAGGATTGTATTGTCAACCCTTACTGCAGTTCCTGGATGCAGTCTGCGTAGAATCAATGCCAGTAGCAAAAACCCTAGAGAAGGGCATAGAATCTCTCATTCATTTCTGCAGCTGAGGTAAAAACCTTAGTTAAAGACACAAGTTTCTGAGCTAGCCGGCTCAGGTGAGGCTGTGAAGCTGCTCATTCACCTTGCTGAGGGTGGTTGCTGTTCTTGCAAGACACCCTCAGCCCTCAGTGACAGGGTTGACAACTTTTGGAAATGAAGGAAAAAACTCCTATCTTTGGAGCTGCAAGTTTCTTACATGTCTGCTGCTTGTTGAAGCATCCAGAAGCTCATGTGCTTTATTTGCAGCATGCTCCCCCTCCTTCACATGTGAAATGTATTTATTCTTGTCTCAGCTGTAAGCATGAACTTGGCACATGTGATAGCATTACACAATATCCTCTTTTCTCTCCTTTAGCAAAGTGAAATGCTATGACCTGTGCATCCACATTCCTCAGACTCGTTTCAGATAAGACCTTTCTTTCCCACTCTCCCAGTCACTGTAGACTGGGTCCTGATGGTACAGGAAAGTAGAGTTAGGCAGCCTCCCAGCTCTGCCTGGTTGGAAGCAGTGCCCATCCTCTGCCAGGTTGGCTGCAGGATGGACAGATGAAGAGTGTGTCTCTGAGTGGGGGGGAGGATGTAGTGCTTGGCCACCTCACAGCAGTGTGCAGGTTGGAGTGTCCAGCCAGTCTCACACATCTCCCTTTCCTTCTCTCCCTCCCTTTCAACCTCTTTCTTGCTCCTTTTTTCCTTCTTGACTTAGTCCACAATCTTAGTTAGATAGTCCTGTGAGCACAAGTCTCTAACTCTAGTTGCTCTTGCTTGTGTCCTCACAGGAGGAAGAGGGAGGGAGGGAGGGAGGGAGGGAGGGAGGGAGGGAGGGAGGGAGGGAGGGAGTCCCGTCTCTCCCACTGACACTCGCCTCCAAGGTCTTGGCTGGAGGACAGCCACTGCTGGCAGCAGTCTGGGAGGAACTCGCAGTGGTAGCAGAAGAAAAGAATTTGGCAGGGAGGTGAACCACATGATTGTGATTCATCCTGCACTCTTGAAATGTGGCAGGAGGGGTAGGAAAGGCTTCATGTGCCAGCACTGAGAGCAGAGATACTCACATTCAAACATCACGTTCTTTTTATAGCAAGGCATGTCTCAAAGGAAAAATATTGAACTTGGCCTTCCAGGATGAAGAAAATAGGCCTAACTGTGATTTTACTGCTTGAGTCACTCGCTTAATCAGTTACTGGTTGCATGTAGGAAGCCTTCTATTAGGCTGACTTGGAAAAATTTGTTTTTCATTAATTAATTGTGACACTGAGCTGTTATTCAATTTGCTCAAAGCTGCTTTCATTTGTAGGCCCCTTATGCACAAACACTCCAAATATACCATGATTCAGAATAGTAATCATCTTAATCCAGGCACTTGATATAGCTGCCTTCTGGATAAGGCTCTAGTTTTTATCAGGAGTTAGAAGTTTGCTGGAGAGGTGAGCAAAGTTGTAGGGGAATCATGATGACTTTCGGGCCTGATTCTTCTACCTTTTGTCATATGGGATAGTTCCCCAGCCCTGGGTTGCATGCGTGTCCCATTCCCATACCTCATAGGAATGAAAACAACAGAAGTCATTTAACGGCATGGAAGTGCATGGGTGGTGGCTTGAAGACCATGTAATAAATCAGTTCCAGTATAGCTTAAAAATTCTGGCTTTCCTTTTGTAGGCCACATTTTTGTGAAAATCCAGCATAACAAGACCATCTCCTTAGCCTTATATTTTGGCCCAGCTCCTCTTTCCAGCAAGAGGTGGTTAAAAATGCAGCTGTGGAAGTGCAGTACAGCTGAGGAACACCAGTCTGCACAGTCCCACACACTCGCGAGGCCCACATTGGCTTAAAGGGTGGTTGCTTCCCATGTGCCATAAATCTACATTTGCATCCAAAAATGTAGAGGCCACAGTGTATGGAAGTTCCTTTTCCTCCCTGAGTGTATTTATGACAGATTTATATTGATGGCAGCAGTGTACACAGCCACAAACGTCTATTATATTCAGGCGCTCCTAACTCAGTCCCTGCTTCCTGCTGAAGGTGAGACAAGGTCCTGTATGAATGAGGGGTGAAATTACAGCTGAACTTTCTAATTGTGTTAGTACAGGAGAACCTTTAAGAAATAGAGCAAGACCTTTTGTGTTCAGAGCTACCCCTGCCCTCTCTTTACCAGTTCACTTTATGTTAAGTTCACTTTTTTTTCCCCCTACAAAAAACCAGTAAATGTGTGCCTATATATCTCCCTATGTTTACAAAGGATATTTGAAAGGAAGGTCAGAAGTGCTTTGATTCTTGAAAAAAACCAGCCAGTTTCAGCTACTCAGAACTTTCAAAGTGTATACAAAAACACAAATGCTGGTAACTGTTATTTCAGGCCTCAGGCTTAGACGCGATAAATTAACACTGTCCAGATTTCATTTTGGAACCAGTGCCTACTCCTGCACAGACATTCATATCCTGATGAACTCTGGGGCAGCTCAGAGGGGCAATCACCACATCCTCTGTCTGACCCTGACAGCAACTGCTTCCTCCTGCCTCCCACGCTGAGCTGAGCAGATGAGTCTGGGTGTGAACACCAGCCACAGCTATGAAAGCCAAGCCAATGTCAAGTTCAGCTCTGCAAGAATATCATAGGACCAGAAACTACTTCATCTCATCCCCCTTCCCCTCTGCCCTCCTCTCCCTGTTTCCCTGTGACAGAAGAGGAGGAAAAATCTGACGTTTACGTAAGGGTTTCAGAGGTTCCCAGTGCATTTAGGCACCAGTGTCTTTGGGGCTTTGAAGAACCCTGCTGTGAAGCTGCTCTGATAAATCACTGTCCTCTCCATGGTCTCATACCAATTTGACACCACTGTTTTAATTGGAATAATTCCTTTTCAATTCTAAGTCTTAAGCTGGGAACCAGGAAACAATGCTGAGCTGTAACCAGAAAGAGGCAGTGACATTTTACCCATTCCTCTCTCCTCTCTAAATGTTTTTGCTTCTTGTTTGTTGGACAAACATGCTTTCTATTTAACTTGTGGTCTCTGGTTGCTTTGCCAAAAAATTGGAAGAAAAGCATGGACATGAGCAGAACCTAATGCCTTAAGGAGACTATCAAAGAAACTGAACCAATCCCAGAAATCATGGGGTGCAAAAATGCCTCCACTTGTCTTTTCACCTGTGCCAGCTCTTGAATCTAGGCTGGTCAGTTATTTCTTGCTCCAATTATTTTTTCAGTGCAGGATTAAATGGCTTAGGACTTAATAGTTGTTTGTGGCGGTAAATTGCTCCACCTTTGATTGAGAGTTCATAATCTCCTGAACCAAATCCCCTCTTTAAACAGCCCAACTCTATAGCCAAAGTCACTGGCATGATGTCTGCGTTTGCCATGACTCACCCATCCACCTCATGCAGGGTGGTTTCACACTATTCCTGCCCAAACCTCTGTCACCTCTTGTGCTGCAAGTTGTTGATTCTGGCTGAGCTGGGGCATCTGAGTAGTCAAGGTGCCTTCACAGGTTTAACACAGGTTTTTGGGCTGACATACTACTGCAAACGTGTTTGTGCCTTTAGGTTCCTAACATATCTTTAAATGCCTGTGTGTATGTCTTCCCAAAGACACAGAGGTAGTCTGTGGTAGAGGGGCAGCTTGTCCTGGGGGGAGGGACCCTTGACCATGCAGAGCAATGAGCAGATCTCTTTGTCCTTGCTCATGGACTTTTTAGAAGGGATCTCGAAACATCAGCTAGTAAGAGGAGCATGTGTGAGATGATGTCACTCTGGCTTCAGAGGAAGAGCCCAGGGCTTCATGCTGCTCTGTGGCAGCATGACAAGTCGGGCTTCCAGTGACAGTCATTTACCCTACTAGCCTGGATTTTAATGGATTATGGCTGAAGTTGCTACGGTCCATTTGGATGGAAAACAATCAAATAAACAGACAAACAGATCTGTAGTTTTAGAAGGCTACCTTAAAATGTCAGCCATCTGCTAGGCAGAGGCTCAATAAATCGAGGTTGCAGGAGGAGGTTAGTGCACACACGTGTGTGCCTGTGTTCTGCAGGCTTTGCATTCTTCTCCAATGACCAGTTTTTTAAGTTGATGCTTATTGTGCAGAAGATGCTCCTAGGATTTAGCAGCTGGTGGCAATTAGACTGTGCTGGGGAGACTATCAATCTGTTTCTTTTTTCACTATAGTCAACTGTCTAACCTTGGAAGGTGCTGAATAGCTGTACTTCCCATTGCATTTAATTTTCACCGTAGGTGTTGTATACCTTTGCTAGAGGAATGATATAGCTTCATATCTGTTGCCTCAGTGTCTTCATTAAGGCTGGGTCTGGGGTGGAGTGGGTGGAACAACCCTTTCAGGCTGTCTGCTTTTACGCCATTTCTATTGTCAAGGCCCCATTCTCAGAGCAGTTCACCCATGAGAGCAGTGTGGTGTCCTGCTCTCAGAGGAATCCAATTGAAGAAAACAGGGCAGCAGCATGAATGAGGGTGAGAGACTCCAGCACTCACTTTCCTATGGATAAGGAGATATTGTCCCAAGTTTGCAGTCAGTTACAGAGGCAGCATTCCCACTGATGCTGAGGTAAGCTAGAGCTCCCTAACCAGCTCCCTTGGGGGGATATTCAGGAGAGAGCAGAACCTAGGGTTAGCAAAAAGCTTTGGTGCTTTCATTCCTTAAAAAACAAACGAGAAGAGCTCTTTTAACATGAGTGGGGGTTTTTTACACATGACTGCAGAATGTGGTGATGGTGCGCACAGCCCAGCTTGGTTTGTGCGCCCAGATCTTTATCCCTTCACTGCCACTGTGCTGCCATATGGATATAAACCTCTTTGGACCAGCAAAAGGTAATTTAAAACAAAGAGGAAAATGAATAGCATTTGCAGAGCAATAGAGGAAACACCCATTTTGAAAAACGTTGGAGTATCAGCCACCAAAGTTGCAGATAATACTCTTGTTAGGTTTCAGATGCACACACACAAACAGGTGCAGTATATGCCCACCTACAGAGCCCACTTCCTCTGCATGAGTATTCCTTCACTCCTCCATCATCACAGCAAATTCTTTAATGCAGGGCATAAAATAAAAGTAATTAGCAATGTTTATGAGTAAGCATATTGTGTTTAAGTGCACATTGTGGAGAAAAAAGGCATTAAGATTGTTCAGAGCATAGGAAGTGAGGAGGGAGGAAATTGTGTTTGTTGAATGTGTTTATGTGAGGATTACATGCAGTTTATGCAATTCAAGATTTCAGAAGCAGATAAGGTCTCTTAAATCAGCCATAAAATTTGTATCTGATTTTTCACACCAAAGAAATAACAAAAAATGGTTTTGTTTTCTCTGGAGGAAAACAGACTGAAGGAGGCATAGGGCCAAATTCTGATCTCACTTTCACTGGTGTTCAGTAAAATTGTTGGAAATATGCTGGATTTACACTGATGTAAGTGAGATTAGAACCTTGCCTGTGGCAGACAGAATGTTGTCTCTGTATATCTAGTATGGTTTGGGGCTGTTTTAATACAAAAGCTGTGTTGCTGTAATGTAGTTGAAAAGGTCATGGTGAGCAAATACAGACAAATGTTATGTAACAATTTGCAGCTTTAATATAATTTTGCTGATATTTGTCAGAGTTTTTTTGATCACTATATAATTTTGCTCACTTAAATGTGTTTCTTATGAACAAGTTATTAGCTTAAGAGAAGTAAAAAGCTTCCACGGGGTAAGTCTGAAATGAATCAACACCCACAAGTCACGTCCCTTTCATTTGCTAAGTGGGTTGTTGTCTTGTCCGACCTTGTGGATTTAATTTCTGCCAGTTTGTGTTTATACCTTAAAATCTTTTGTTCCGCAGCACAGTCTTAGCCGCCCCTGCATGGCTTATAGGTAATGCATATTTGTTTGGCACAGACACAGGGCATCCCACAAGATGAGATGAATCAGAGAGAAGGCATCCATGTACCTTCTCCACTGACTGTAGGCCCATTCTGGTGTTTGGGTGCATTTATTCTATTTTACAGGCTAAATCTGAGGTCGGATTCTGTACTGCTCTAAGCCTGGCAGAGATCCTTTAATTGCAGTGGATCTGTAGCAATTTGCACTGGCTGGGAATTTGGACCCTAAAAGCTTGTGTCAACAAAAGCTTCAGCTGGGGAAAAAGCAGTAGAAAAAACTAATGAAGTGAATATGTAACCCTAAAGTAGTAGTGTTTCGAGTATAGCCCATTCGGTCATCCTAAACAGAATTAGTACAGTTGGGAAAAGGGGGGAGGTGTGAATGTTTCAAGGAGGTCTTTGAACGTTTCTTCAAATGTTCATTGCATCTAAGATCCCATTTTTTGTGTGCCTTTATTTGCTCCAGAATACCACTGGACTGCCAACAAAGGAGGGCTTGTCCTCCCAGGAATTTTCTGCATTCCTCTCTGGAGTAGGCATTTTTCTCAGCTACAAAGGCCCTTTGGCAAATTCCCTCTAATCATTGGATTTACCCTGGGCTCTGATAGGTGCCATTCATGAACTTGGTCTGCTGTTTGATGGGGCTGAAGCATTAATGGGATCTTTTCATAATAAACAAAACAGAGTAACATTACTGGAGGAATCACAAAGCTGCTCTTGTAGGGCAATGTGGTTCTTTTTCCCTCCATTCTCTCTCTGTTCCACTCTGTTCTCAATTTTCCTTTCATTTTTTTTTCCTTATAATTTCCTTGCTTTTATGAACATGCATTCTTTTTTGTCTCTTGGACCGTTTTTTAGTGGTGGATCTTACCAGATCTCTTTGCCTCAGGAGCCAGTGGGTTAGCTCACTACCTGTGCTTGCCCCCAGGAGGTACAATAAACCTGTACAAACAGCCCAGCTTTAGCAACTTGGTGTTTTCACTGATGGTCTTATATACCATCAGAGCAGAGACATCCATAGATCCTAAATCCCATCTTCACTCCTGTGGGTTTCATTCCCATCAATGGGTTTCACTTCCATCAACGAATGACCAGTGTTCAAATGAGGGGAGGGAAAACAAGTTGTAGAAGGACTCACTTTTGTATTGAAATAAAAGCCAAAGTTGCCTCTGCTTTTGAGGTCCATTTATAATGGTGATTTTGTAGTCTTTCAAACAACATGAGTGCAGGTTGTCACTTAAAATGTGCTATAGGTCCTAGAAACAGATAACGTTGTAAAAAGCACTGTACACAGAGGTGATACAACAGCTTAAAAAAATAAGCTCAGCAACCAAAAATAAAGCAGAACTACATCTTTGTTTTGAAGCTGTTTCTGCTCTTTGTGGGGTGATGGGACCCAATAAAATGTAAACAATACACTGCTCTTTCTACCACCACTCCTCTCATTGAAATATGTCACATGCCTTCTGAGGAAGTATCACACTTGGGTTTGGGTGAGCAGTATAGCTCCTCTTGAGAAAATACAAATTGCAAGAATTTTCTTTAAGAAACACTTTCATTTTAAACTTCTGAGTTTGAAAAATGCTGCATTACCAATTGTCAGTATTAAACCAAGTAATTTTCACATTCACCACTTAACTTGTTAAATCATCTATATTTAAAGCTGATAATGAATTGTTTGAGTGAACATAAACAGCTGGTTTTGATTCAGAATTTACTGAAATTGCTCAATCTTTTTTTCAGATTTTTTTTTTTTCTGGAATCTTCTTCCCTAGAAGATTGAGGAATCAGACATAAGGGAAAGGACCACGTTTTCTTTCATGTGCTGCACATAATTTCTCACACTTATATACTGATGAACAGCACTGTGTTTTCAAAGTGTTGGCAGGGAAAAGTTGGATGTACTATGTGTATGTGAGAGAGCTTTTCAGACTTAGGTCAACAGGCTACGTGTGAAGGCATTGCAGTCAGTAATGCCTCTTTTTGGTACCCTGGAGGTCCTCCTGTCTTTTTCAGATAGGAGCCTTAACCTTAAGTACTGAGGGGATTGCTTAGCTTGAAGCAAGCATAAGATTTTTGCTGTAATTTGGCCTAGTTGTAGCTCATATGGGAAAATCTCCCTAAATCTTCCTTTGTTCCTTCCTCAGTTCATCTGGTTATCCATCTATCCATCTCCTTGCAAAACCATCAGGGAAGGCAGGGCATTTCTGATGTACTTGGGAGACAAAAAAGCTGCCTGAGCTGGCAGTCACTGGAATGGAAAGCCCCTGTAGATCCGGCTGACAGCTCTGAAGGTAGAATGAAGGGTAATGAGAGTACGAGGTTGCATCTTTGGCAGATTAAGGAAAAAACAGGCTGAGAATTACTATGGTGCTGTGTAAGTTAACTAGGCTGGGTAGCCTAGTGGTTGTCAAGGTCATGCCACATCCAGGACCTGTTGGGTGTGTTTCGCTATCTTCCAAGTACTGTGTTTCCAAGGGCACCACACCTG
Organism: Cettia cetti; assembly: GCA_013401135.1. Taxonomy (NCBI): domain Eukaryota; kingdom Metazoa; phylum Chordata; class Aves; order Passeriformes; family Sylviidae; genus Cettia; species Cettia cetti. Next base: position 55,038 of record VZUI01095433.1, on the reverse strand, counting down.
TTACTGTGTGCTTGTGGAAATTTGGCAGCCACAGAGAGTTGAGGTCTCAAGGCATTGGCTTGACAAAAATTCAGTCTCTTCAACTGTAAGGAGGCAGAAGATACAAATGACCTCAAGGCCCCATAGCCCCTCAGCTCTTCCATATCAGCTTCCAAACCTGAAATACAGGATGTTTTATTAACAGTTGCTAAAACCATGAACACTTACTTGGCACCAGTCACTGTGGTGTCCAAGGACCTTCGTGCATTTTAGTGAATTAATTAAACATATTACAGCATTTAATGCCCACGGTGGGAGATTCAGCTGCAGGCCATGGGAACTCAGAGTTCCATGGTTTGAGTGGGACACATGATTAAAGGATGCATAGTCATAATTCCAGTTGTGCACTGACAACTTTATTTTGTATTTGTTCTCTTTTTAAATTCACCTTCCAAAACACTCACTGCCAAAAATACCATAGGGATAATGAAATAATGTGAAAGTAACGTTATGTTCAAAATTACATGTTTCATACCTCCTGAGAATAGCTTGAATGGTATAGAAATTAGAGCTACCTCTAAATAATGAGGTCTTTTTTCTCAAAATCTATTGGTAAAAATTAGCTTTGCTGTCCTCAAAGAACTAGTGCTATAAAAAGCTAATCATGGTCTAATTGTGATTCGGTATGTTAATTCCATGTGACAGTCTAAAGGTCTTTGAAGTCTATTTCTTGATTGTGTCTAATAATCTGGGGGTTTATGCTGGTGAACTTTAAGAAATAGGCCTGCAGCTAAACTGATGCAGGAGAATATAGTTGTGAGATCAGTTAACAGTGATTGAAGGTGAAGTCCTTCTAGTGTTCACTTGAAGACTAGAGTCATGAAGGGGTCGCTCCAGAGGTCAGTTTCCAACCACAAGTTCACATTTTCTGCAGTCTATTTTCTATGTATTTGATCAAGAAAGGGTAAGAATAAGTCTTTGAAAACTGTGGTGACTCAAGTAAAATGCTGTCCTTCCTATCAAATATAGGGAATATTGACATGAGGAGGGGGAAGGCTGTGCCTCCTTGGGCCAGTTGGCCTCTTTGAGCTCACGGAAAAAAGGTAATGGACCTTTATCTCTGCTGAATGGAGTGAACTAGCAGATGAGGGTCTGCTGAGGGTCTAATAATTTTCCCCACAGAAAAACTCTTGAGTGGTCTGATTCCTCCAGGTGAAAAAAAAACTTGAAGGGAATATGTGCTCTCTGTGGAAGGTAAGAATTACATTGAGGAAAACCTGGCTTTATAAAAGAAAGAGCACAATGGCAATTGTTTCCTTAGATCTCAGTGATGCTAAAGGTTTGAGGTCTTCTTCAAGGGAGGAACAGATGACAGCATACCTAAGTGCTTGTTTTGGACTTCATTGCAAGTTAAGAAAACTAAAGACATGCAACACTTATTTAGCCCCAAAAAGGTGTCCCTTACTGCTCATTTCTTCCTTCCTGCCTGCAGCTGCTGCACAGATGGGCCATGAGCAGCCCTGTCCCACTGTTGCCATGAGTTCATGGCACCACCTGTCCTTTTCCTCTTGGTTGCAGAGGTGTAGTTCATGAGCAATACCAATTGAAGGTGAGGAGATGTTCTCCTGAAAGTGCTCTCTCTGTGCTACACATAGGGCTGTGATTACAATTATAGCAAAATTTGAGATGCATTGATGTGGGTTTCAGCTTGGGTAAGAGTTTACTGGAACTGGTTTGGAATTTCTGGAGTTTGGTTTCTTTTCTTCCAGAAACGCTACATTTTTGAATCAAAAATTCCCAAGATGAATGGTCCATTTCAAGAAATTTCCCCTCTCAGTTAAAACCAATGGAATAAGAAATTCCAGTTGAATAATTGAATTGCTGATTTTGTTTCATGAATCCTTTCTGTTTTACTTTCGAAGGACTTACACTAAACTTTTCTTCCTTGGTCTTTGAAATAGCAGTTTCTGCATCAAGCAACTTCCACTTCTCTGATCCTTAGCCTGACAATTGTCAGATTGCAAGGCAAATTCGCTCCAGTTTCATGTCAGCTGCATGTCCTCTATCTATCCAGGTTATTCTGGAGGAACCAGAGCTGTAGCTGGAAAGCTCTTTGATATCATTGTAGTCTCTTTTAACTTCAGGAGCTGTCTTTTCAGTCCCAGCTGCTTGGCAGGCAAACCAGTGTGGTGGCCAGAAAAGAGCCATGGTATTGTTAATATTGTAGATATATGTACCTTGTGCAGAAATCATGCAACTTGTCAAGTCCATTTCAGTGTTTAGAAGGAAACACAGTCTGAAAAGCTCTCACAAAGCAAAGAAAAACGTTCTTCTTGTGCTAAATTCTGCACAAGAACTTCCAGAAAGATAGCATAGCTTTTTGTAGAGAGTTATAATAACCACATAAAACTGACAGGAGATTCATTTTTCACCTTCTGCCAGAGGACCAAAACTTGGCTCCTCACCCTTTGTGTTTTCAGTTCCCATGTGCACATGAGGTATACATGAAGTATGAAGGCAATTGATCATGGAAACAGCTTGCTTAGGGGATGTGGTGAATTCTTCAAGACTTGCAGTCTTTAAATCACAGTTGGATGCTTTTCTAAAAGATAGGCAATATTTCAACCTGAAATTATGTTGATGTAAGAATTGCTGGGCAAAGCTCTGTGACTTGTGCTGTGGAAAAGGTCAGAGTAGGTAATAGCAATGGTACTTTCAGGTCTTACTTGTGTCTGTTGGGTGTGTTTGGGAATTTATTAATCACTACGATATGTACACTGCTTCTGTTCAGTGTTTTATTCAGTTTGGTGTTGCCATTGTTACCAAAAATCAGTAAAAACCCGAACTCTTTACTCCAATGTAGTATTAAGAAGCATTCTTTATTTGGCCAGATGCACCTGGCAGCACCATAAAGACTGTTCACATTGCTGTAGCAGTAAAAATTATCTGAAAGCAAAGCTTCTTCCTTTCCAGACCTGGGTTCTGGCAAGAACTGATTGCCTGGGTACTGAGAAGGTGAGGTCAGTGGAGGAAAGATGCCAGGTCATCCTAGCTGGCCATTGCTGGTGGAGGACCCCACATAGTTAAGCTGTTGGAAGATGTCCCCACCAGGCTCCAGCTGTGCTGGTGGAAGAGGTCACTGCCCTTGGCTGCTCATCACAGCCTCCCAAGCTGAGGTTACTGACCTTGCCCAGCTGCAGCCAGGTGCTGTCTGTGAGTGCTTCCTAATCTGCTTCAAGCAAAATCAGCCAAATTAGTTCAGTCAGTGTAAAGGGTTGATCAGAGTGAGCCTGGCCGTTTTTGTCTGAAGTGGTGGGAGGACGTGCCAAAACGCATGCTGGTGGCAGAGTGCTGAGATTGGCAGCTCTCACATTCTCAGCTGGAAGCAGTGCTGTCCTGTGGGAAAAGGATGCGTGTCCTCAGATTCCAGGCTGGCTCTCACTTTCCCCCTCCACTGCTCGCTTCCCACCTTGGAGACTGTCTCATCAGGAAGAGATGATTAGGCTTCTCTTCTTCCATATCTAATTATCCCATACCATGAGGTCTTTTGTTGCTGTATTTGCACACACTGGGCCCCTACCTGAATTCCACTGTAATTGTCTTGACTGCACCGCTACCATATCAAGGTTACAGGCACATCCTTTTGAGAAAGATTTGTTTTATTTACTCATCTAGGAAACAGAGGTTCACATCCTGTGAGTTGTACTAGCTTTGTTTTTCCTGCTCATTTCTGGTACTACTCTGCCACTACAGCAAAAATCTGTTTAACTTTGTGAGCTCCTGACAAGCAATAATTGCATTATCAGTTCTATCCAGTTATCAGTGGACCTCTAAAGCAGTGTTTTTTTCATGAACCCCTATGCCTTGCAGCCTCAGTGTTTGCAAAGCAGCACAGATGAAAGAGATTGCTGGGACTGGCATCAGTACAGACTTGTGCCGAGACTGGCCTCATTTAGTGCAAGTTTATTACCTGTGGAATTTAAAAAGGATGTTCAGTGTAGCATGTCTGACAGGCAGGAAGCAAACTAAGGCTTGATTTTTATCTCTGGTTAATATCCAAGTATTTTGTTTTACAGGAACTGCTAATTTTTGTTTAATCTTTTCAGCAGCTACTGAGCCAAAGGCAGCTGTAGTCATAACTTCAGCAAAGAGGGTTGAGGTCTTGTGTAGCCAGCAGGGTTATTCTATGTTTAAAGTACTGTAATATGGTCAAATGAAGAGGCAGTCTGGTCTAGTGTTGGTAGTTTCTGTTGATTTGAAGAAGATGCATCAGTTTATAAATCCTGCCATTCTGAGGGAGGAATTTGAGGATGACAGTCTTCAAGAACTGACAGCAGACAGTCCACACTGGTTTAATTTTATTCTGAGCATAATGTTGGTTGGCATGTGATGAGATCAGAGTTTCTACTAGATGTTAGCTGAATTTATATACCCCTGCTGTTTGGTAGAAGTCCTGTCAATGTTTCTATTATAAACTTTGTTTATAAGTTATAACTCAGCCATAAAAATTCTCTCTAGATTGAAATGTAGTGACTAAATTCTCAGGTGAGATCCAAGAACATTTCTCTTTTCCCTAATTTTGAAAGAAATTGTTTTGGCTACAGTTTTGTTAGAATAAGAGAAAAGGATTTGGGGTATATTTTACATATCTTTCACTAAAACGGAAGCAAACATTCTATAGGCAATCACATTCTTTACTTTTTTATATATAATAAAATTAAGGACAGTAAAAAGACAGTAAAAAGATTTTGTGTACAATTTAACTTGCTATCCACATGTGTAAATATGGCATAATTCCCCATCTCCTCAGCGAAGGGATTCTGTTTTACAGTCAGCAGTGACGGTATAGGTATGGTTACTGCCCTGGTTTCATCTGGGATGCAGTGCTGTCTTTTTCAATTTAGTATGAGAATGATGTTGATAACATACTAGTGTTCTAGTTGTTTCTGAGTAGTGGCTACTGTAAGTCAAGGACTTTTTAGCTTTCCGTGCTCTGTCAGTGAGGAGGTGCACCACAATCCATGAGGAGCATGGCCAGGACAGCTGACCTGAACTGGTCAAAGGAATATTCCATACCACAGAATGTCTTGTTCAGTGTATAAGGTGGGCGCAAATTGGACAATCAGGGCTGATCACTGCTGGGAGACTGGCTGGGCACTGGTCAGTGGGTGGTGAGAAATTGCATTGTGCATCACTTGTCTTTTTGGTGGAGATTTATTTCTCTCTGTTGTCCCCATTTTCATTGCAATTATTATTATAAAATTATTTTTTATTGATATTGTTATTATTCTCTTCCTGTCTCAACCCATGGGTTTTACCTTCTTTCTGATTCTCCCCTCCATCCCACTGGGATTAGGGTGTGTGAGGGAGTGGCTGCGTGGTTCTTAATTTCTGATGGGTTAAACCACAACAGTTACACTCTGCAAGTAACATGTAGGCATCTCCTTATTAAAAAGAAATACATGTACAATACATTTCTAGATCATGGATTCACAAATCTTATGTCCTGTATATAGTAGTCAAAACCAGAAAAGGATGCAGATATTCTCCTAATAGATAGTCGTTAACACAGGAAGCCTGCAAGGGAAGATTTGATTCAGTTTATGGGCCTGTAATCCTTGTGAGATGCCTTGAAAAACAAAGATGAAGATGTTAAATGACACTAATCCACTTTTCTTTTTTTTGTTTCTCTCCATTCTCCTTTAGTTTCTATAGCTATTTTGGATAATTTGATGTAAATAAGCAACTCACAAATAGAATGATGCCCCCACAGACGCCTCATACAGCCCCCACAGACCACTCTAGCTGTGGGCATTTGGGGACTGCAGTGGTGACATGGTCTAGACCCTGGAGCACAGCATTATACTGGTGGTCAGACTATTTGTGAGCTAAAAATTGGATGGTTTAATAGAAGGTAACCTCCTCTTTGCACAGGTGATGAGAGGATAAAAGCACGACTGTCGGGGGTCCAAGTCAGAGAGGTGTCCATTCATGGACTGCAGTCCGTGTTGAAAGCCAGAATCTGTAGAGATTGAGAAAGATACAGGTTTCAGGAGTGGAAGCACAGAGAGGTGAGGTGTTACAGCAGAGTATGAAACTTTGTTAGCTTCTGGCAAGGAGTATTTCTGTTGAAATACTCTCATCAGAAAATAGCATTTCAGGTGAAAATTAGATTTTGAGCTGAAACTACTAGGCCACTTTAGAAGATATTTTCTTCATTGAAAGCCCAAAATGTAACACTTTGTAGTCCATGCTGGACTAGCATGTCAATTATCAGTTTTCCTATGAAAAGGTGATGTTATCAAGGAGGTACTCACAAAGATACCACACTCATGTGAACCTTGCAGGCCAACTGTTGAACTGGTGTAAATTGGTCTGGCTCCAGTGACCTGGAGCTATGCTAAGTATGCATTAGGGGGTGGGATGCATTCAAGCATGTCTTGCTTTGTTTGCATTCATTCAGAAATTGTGCCAGTATCCAAAACATGACATGAATTTAAAAATATAAATCTGGCTGATTTTAAGTGTGCTGGAGTTTTTTTCTTTGCGTTAGTTATTTGTGACACTGTAAAGTACAAATTAACATGGATCATAAGGAAGTGTTTGATCTAAAATAAGGAAAATTCCTTTAAAGGGGAATTGTTTCAGGGGGTGATTGTTATTTATTTTATTAAGCACATAAAGGTTGTTTGGATTTGTGTTCTGCCTATAATTCCTGTGTTTGGAGCAGAGCTGGTGGGAAAATTGTACCAGCAATTTATGAAAGGTGATACTGTGTCAAGAGATAGGCAATGGTTTATGACATGTGACAGTAATCTTCCATGGCATTCAGAGCATCAGACCATATGCTTTAAAACATCAGCAAACTACATGTCAGAGCCACTTCCTCTCCATGCCCCCCTCCCCGGGACCACAGTGAGGGGGACACTGAGGAATGGAGCTGGGGGGCTGTTTTGCACTCCTCAGCACTGGGATGCTCTCTAGAAAGGAAATGGGCTTAAGGAGGGTGGAGGGGAACTGCAGGGCCTTCTCCCAAATGAATGAATGAATGAAATTCAAACACTTGAGGAGGTGAATGGACAGGGCAGCAGACATTAGCAGGACCTGGTGGACTGCTGTGACGTTTGCTCATGAGTATTTAGTGCCAGCTCTTTGGAGGGTCTTTTTGCAGTGCACTCATGGAAATAAATGGTAGAAGCATGGGCATTGGCTATTGTTTCTACTCCTGCTTTTTTTGCACTGTCCTGGTTTTCATCTATAGGTTGTAAAAGCCTTTGAGAAACACTGCATGTCTTAGTGTATACAGTTTGCAGAGGGAATAAATGCTAAAGAATGTTAGTGAAATCATTTTGTCTTTGGAGGCTAGCATTAGAGAAAGATTATTTTTCAACTCAGTTAAAGCTCATTGTCAAGACATCCCATCTCTATCTGCTGCTTCTGCTCAGTGAATGCAGGGGTTGCAAGCACAAATTCAAGTCACAAAATTCAAGAGAATAATTTGGAATCCCCAACAACATACAGCCGGGGGGATCGTGGGAAACTTCCTTTGTACTTCTTAGGCTCAGTCTGGAAAACTGAAAGTTCAGACTGGAGGAAGCACCTCAAACCACAAATAAACTGTTCTATCCATTTGAAGGTAATGGGCCAAAACCTGGTGTTTTTACTCAGGCAGAACTCTCACTGAAGTCGTTAGCCAGTTTGTCTGAGGAAAGGCAGAAGGTCTTGCTCTGGTGTTATGTATTAGGACCAGCATTTCTGAACCTCCCATTGGTAGTTTTCATTTGCCCAAAAAACCAGTCTTCTTGAGAAGGGAGCAACAGTGGAGTCTTATGTGGAGGCTATAAAATGGTTTACATTCTGTATTAATATTGATTTTGCAATCATAAAAGGAACATAAATGTTTTAAAATTAAACATTTTTCTGTTTAAATATTAAACATTGGGATTTCTCTTCTGATTTTTAAATAAGCCCTGAAGATGACTGTCAGCTGGTTTGCAGCCATTTCTTGTCATCTCTTCTGAGCAGCATTTTAGTAGCACAAAAGATTCCAGGCAGGAGAGAGTACTAAATAGCTAACTGTATTCACAAGGATTATTTTCAAATGTGTGTCACTGTTTATTCCTGTTGAGAGGTGTTCCTCACCTTTTGAACTTTCTCACTGGCAGTTCAGGTCATCCAAAGTGTCACACAGATTGGTATTTCTGAGTTCAGCACAGCACAGAAGGGAGTAACCCACTCAGACCTCCTTGAAAGTTCAGTGACAGCTTCCTTAATTGAATAAGAGGTGACTCAGTGTTTTATGAGCATCTCTCAACACAGTCATAAGTTTTATCAGTACCAAGTTTTAAAAGACAGCCCTTGTACAAACAACCTCTGAGTCAGTGCCAGCTCACAACTCACTTCTGCCAGCAAGACCTCGTCACTGATACTGGCTGCAGAATCCAAATACAAGGGCAGGACTCCCTGGGAAGGAGGACTTCTCAGCTGGTTTGTCGTAGCCCTCATATCTGGAAAAGGAAATGGTGACTTTATGCCTCTTTACATTTTTCTCTTCTTGGGCAAGAGCAGCAAACCAGTCTCATGCAAGTTTGAAAAGCTTTGGAGCTGCTTGTGCCAGTGGCAAATTGGCAGCTTGGATTTGCTGGTGCAATGGCAGCTTTCAGTCTTGCCCCTGCACCGTGACAGAGGGGCCTGGATTGCCCCTGGCACTGTGTAATACCAAGCTCCACATCAGCAGGGTAGCTTGGTCATGACAGGGCAGCTACCCAGAAAGAGTGGGGCTGGTGGGTTGACTCAGGGAAGCTGGTGGTGAGTGCACATCTACCTAGTCTGCACCTTATCTGTGTCTTTCCGTGCAACCAGCCAAAAAGAAAGTTTCCTTTCAACCAGCTGGTAATACTCGCTGCCCTCCCTCAGCAGTCTCCAGTGTTGCTGCTTGAAATAGAGATATGTCATGAAACACTCAACATACAAAAAATTGCTTCAAGGCATTCCTCCTAGATGTGAATTCTCTGGGATATATTTGGTCAGCAAACTGTGCAAGAAAGTTCCCACAGTCACACTTACTCCTGAACCATGGAGTAGGATTCAGACAGACCTCAACAAATAAAGTAATTTTTAGGGATATTTCTGCAGTTGTCTCATGCTCACTGTTAGGTATGTTTCTGCATGGTGGAGCAATCACCTTGGGAGAAGTGATTGGCAGTTGTGAATAAGCCTCTGCCACCAACATTTCAAGCAGCACATGCTTGCTGACATGTGCATGAGGGGATGTAACGTGCACGGCCTCACTGCTCACTACCCTAGCTGTGGCTCCTCAAAGCAGGTGGTGCTTTTCTCTGCCAGGCATGGCTCTTCTCCACCAGTGTAAGCTTGGGAGGAGAAAACAAAACAGCCAAACGTAAGTTTGATGTGGTGGGAAGTAGGCTACTAAAGCTGAAAGTACTCCATATTGTGTAGAAATGCATCAGAAATGTGTAGGGTGGCAGCTTCCCTCTCACAGGTCTCCTTCATGCCCAACCTCATATCTGTGCTGAGAGTGCTAAGGGAATGAAATTGCTGGGGTTTGTATTGGTGATCATCTCAAAATGCCCTTTTGGGGGAAAAGGTGCTAAAAGGCTGAGGTTTTGGGGGGATATTTGCTACAGCTGTTGTAAATATGCAAGGCTCATAAGCATCTAACTGGGGGCCTTTCCTTCCCCTGCTGATGATCCCAAAATACCACATTCTCACACCCAGTGAATAAAAGGTAGATGGAAGACATCAAACTCCCTGCAGAAACCATGCTCTAGCAGCCTGTATTCCTTTAGAGGAATAAATCCTCTCCTTGCACCTACCACCCCATTCTTCAGTGTTGTTTGTAGAGGAGGGGAAGATGCACCCAGGCAGCAGCCCCACTACAAAGGAGGGCTGGCAAAGCTGGGGTAGACTGATGGAACAGCTGAATTGCTCTCAGACTCCAGAGGAGGTGACAGGGAGGGTTGTCTGTGAGACACGCATCTTTCAGCAGTGAGTTGTCTTCTCACTCTAGATTGTTAACGACCATGAAAAGCTAGTGGGAGGCCAGCCAGGATGCCCATTCTCTCTCTTGCTTTCAGGAATCCAAAGACTTTGAGATACTGAAATAAATATTAGGCTGTCAGTCCAAAATAATAACACTTTACAAAGTAAAAATGCAAATTTCCTGCAATATCCCTGAATAGCAGGTGGTGTTTCCTGAGGTATTGTTTCTGACCTACAGGGGAATTGATATTATGAACTGGCTGAGGAAAATGATTATGGTATCAAGCTTCAGCCATTAAAGTAAAAAAAATGAGAGCACAGTAAACTAAATAAAGGAACAAGCAAAAGAGGGCTTGGATTTTGTGTATTCGTTGCTTTTTTTTCCCCTAATGCTGTACGCGCTGAGTGTGGTTAAGATGCAGAAATCCACTTTTTACGGAAGAGGCAGCAGTAGAATGGAAAAAAGAGAAAATCTTTAAATTCAATTGCTTTTAAGGGCATAAGGAAATAATATGTAATCATTCATAGCATTAGTATTATTAAAGAAGTAAAAAATAGCTGCGTGTTGAATTAACTAATACTTCTATATGTCCAGCAAGCCAGACAGACATTTACTCAAGCTTCTAACATGAGATCAGGAGCAAACATGCCTGTGTTTCTGCTAACTAGATTTTTTCTTTGAATATAGGACAGTCTGTTACTGTCAGTCAAAACTCACAATTCGGTTTCTGATTTCATAAAAAGGAGACATCTATTAGGTTTGCTGGTCTACAGTTCCTGTAGTGTCATTTGTATCTCACTTGAATGAAATCCATTTAAAGTGACCTTATGTACGTGATGTTGTTTCCTCAAGTGTGTTCAAAACCAGCACCTGTCTAAAGCAAAGACTGATAACTGCTTTTGAATTGATCCTGAACATGCATTGCAGCATGCTCCTGCATTATATATAACTTTATAGCTGGAAGACATATATATTAGCTCATACTGTAGAATCTCCAAGATTTATTTTCTTCTACTGCTACAGCCCTACGCTCTCCCACATGGAGCTGCTCTTGCTACCAGCCCAATGGATTTGAGCTCAGTCCACTTCTCTAAGGTCATTCAAACAAATTTGAGATTTCTAGTTTTGTGCATCTGATCTTGGTGGATTTTTTGTCAACTTCTTCAGTTATTCTTGTTCGTAACTTACTGTTTGATTTCTCTGGAACTCCTGTATGGATGTGCCTGCAGAACAGAAGCAGTGTTCTGTTTTCTCTGTACACCAGGGATGTGAATGGGGATGTCTGTGTCCCCTGGGGTATCAGATTATACAGGCTAACTGAGAAGCAAAGTAAATACCCCCAGGGATCCCTAGCTGCTGTGCTGGGATGCTCTTTTATTTCTGTTTCACTTAGAAAGAATGATTTTGCATGATAGTCAAGAAAGTTGCTGTTGGAGGTGTTGCTTTTCAGATGAGATGTAAAATCAAGGCCCTGACCACTGGTGGTCATCAGAGTCCCCAAGGCACTAGAGTTTTGAACCCAGTGTACTAGCCAAAGTCCAGTTTGTATAATTACATACTACTTTCTCTGCCATGTACACTGGGTATTCTTCACCTCATGTCCAAACTGTACGTGATACTGTCGTGTGCTGTTAAATGTGCTGCCAGACCTCATCCCAGGAATGGCTGCTTTGCAGGGCAGAGTGAAACAGATCCCTTTATAAGGTTCTTGTGTCACTTCAAGTGTGCAAATGACTTTAGGGTCTGCAGAAATGAAAAGGATATCCTGATATAAAATTACATATTCAAATATTGTGATTGCTTTTAGTTATCAATTCCTAAGCTTTTGATAGGAATGTCCTATCTGTTGAACTGACTAGTATTGGTATGACCCATCACACAGCATTACAGGACTCACTGATTGTCTGTAATGAGTCAATTTCCATTTCTAAAGGAACACTGAGGGTTAAGGAAAATATACTTGAGGAAAAGAAAACCAAAAGAAATCCACTGAGCGATACTATAAGGAGATAGACAAGCATGGTCATCAGTGTCCAGGCACTTCCCAAGTTTTTTCACTTGAAGTTTGCCATTGTCTACTGTTCGCTAATAGATCAGGTTCAGATTGTGATTATTTCTGTAGTCTTCAGTCTCCTTTCTGTATTTGTCTTATTACAAGATGGTATTCAGAGAATGTATTTAATCTTTTGCTCATAAAATCTCTGTGGTTCCTTGGCATCCCATCTTCAAGGAACATAACACCTGCACAGTGAAGACTCCCAGGACACTGGCAGCCTTGTAGCTGGAGTGTATCAGGGTTGAGACAAGCAGAGGAAAAGGGTAGGCCCAGGTATTACTGGCCAGTGCTACAAGTCACTGTGCAAAATTTTAAATAGGCTAACTGCTTTCTAGGGGAGAGTGGGTTAATCTAAAGCTGCCAAGGCTGGATCTTCCCTGCCAGAATTCTCAACAGTGTAAAATTTTCCTGCATTCTCTTTTCTGATGGCCCTTTTAACTGTGCCTTACCTTCAAGGATGTGTAGATTCTGCTTTTCATCAGACATCTGATCTGATGTCTGACAGTTGGTCCAAGCACAATCCATGCTAATCCCATCATCATGGATGTGGAAGGTTAGTAATCATGTATTAAGTTCATAGTTAGAGTTAAGCATAGAGCCCTTGAGTACCTCTGTAAGGGAACATTCAACCAATCCCAGCCCAAGAGTTGAGCCCATCACACTTAAGAATAAGGAGAGGAAGGATACTGATGCTTCTAAGAGCCATATGGAACTTACTCATTGGGTGGGTTGCCCCTGAGGTACAGGATGTTTATTAATAATATCCCAATGTGGAGATCTCATGGGAGTTCTGGCTTTCTTGTCAGTCAGGAAGCTGTCTGAAACTATGATGATGCATCTGGAAGACTCATGAAATCATCCGTTTTGGACTAGCAAACCAGTTTACAGTCAGCAAAGCACTTGGAAAGTCTTTTCAATAATTTTTTTTTAAAGAAAGAAAATACCCCTCCCCAGTATTTATGAATTAAAATAGAGCTAGACTAGATCACTTCCATGAGCTATGTATTTGCTTAACTATGAAAGAAAAAACTGCAATAGAGGACAATTCCACAGTGCAGAATGAGGAGAATAACCACAAATTACCAAGAGCATGTGTCAGCAAGGGCAGGCAGAAATTAAAGTGAAAAAATGTGGCTGAAAAGGCCACACATTTATTATGTAAATGCATCTAAATTAGCCCAGAAGACAGACAGTTCCTGAGAGGTGATGAAAGGCAAAGTGGCATGGGCAACTCCTTATCCCATCACTGTCTCCCACCCTTTCTAAGTGCTTGTATAATAAACAGTGAATATCCTGGCTGTCCTGTTTCCAGTGCCTCCAGCCAAAAAGCTGGAGCAGACCTCTCCTGCACAGATTGCTGTGCTGAGAGATGGCTGGAGTTCTTCAGGAAGAGCATATCCTCCTGTGGATCCTTCTGTCTTCAGCCTTGCAGATGGGGTGGAATCCTCCACTCTCCAGAGCAGTACAGTCCCAAAACCTTTGCATTTCTGTTCACCATTTTGTGATCTGACAAGACAAAGCACTACCATAAAGCCTACAAAAATGCATCTGATCCTAAAATCTGAAAAACCCACTGGTACCTAAGAAAGAAGATTCTTTCTAACCAAACTTCCCAATTGCTCTCTTTAAAAACGCCACAAAGCCCTCAAAATATGTCAGTAATGCACACACTTTCAGAGCATAGAAGAAGCCAAAAGTATGACAACAATACAGCCATCTAGTGAGCTTGGTGGACAAAAAGAAATATGAACAATGTGTTTCTGTTTTTCGTCTCAGTTCCTTGTGCATAAATGGCAGTGCAGAGACCTTGTTCCCATTTGTGTATAAGCAGAGAAGGGGGCATGTGCTTGGTCTTGCCATCTCTCCTTGCCCCTTTTCATTCCTTCATTCCATCCCTTTGCGTCTTTCCCACTATGCAACCCAACCAAAACTTCCCAGCACTGTTCCCTACTAGCCAAATATTTCCAAAAGCTCCTGGAAATGATGGCACAAGCAATACTGCTGTTTCCTCACCCCTCCTCCAATTGTTGTCCTTCCTTCTCTGGTGACCTCTTTGCTGATCATGGGGTTGGCCTGAGAGAGCAGTGGGCTCACAGCAACCTCTGGTGTCCATGGGGCTTGCCTTAAGGCATACTTGTCATGTTCCCAGGGTCCTTTGTCAAGAGAAAGTCTTGATTGTGATTGGATAGTCACAGCCATGTAGTGTGGGGATACTTGGATACCTGGGAGCAACCTGCTGACCATCAGCAGAAGGACCTTGCTCCACACCATCACCTTACCTGTCAATATCTACAGTATCAGAGTACCTTGGCCACATTGCTGCCAATGCCAGAAGGATCATGCAGTTGCTGCTAAGTATCTAGTGCTGATATAATACCTGATCTTGCCAACGTTGATATGTTCAGCTGCAAAACAAGCTCCTATCTATGCAGCACACCTAATTCTCAGAAAGGGTATGCCTTTCTGTGCCAACTGCAGCAGCATTTGGAAGCCAGCTCTCCTTCTGCTTCTTTCATCCAGCATGCTGCTTTCACCTCTGCTGCCAGGACCACCTAGCCACAGATACTATCAACTGGTATATTTTTGGCATGTCCCAAACCACAGGGTTTCCAAGCACAATAAAATGTAACTAATTGGAAGATGGAAGCATTTAGCTCCTTCAATAGACTCTGGAAATAAGGGCAGATTTTAGCCAAGGAGGGAATTCAGCTTTGTTTTTTGCGGCATGAAAAATTGGGTTTTGTTACTTCAGCAACAGAAGCAACAAATTACGGGAGAGTTTTCAGAAACTGAGAATCAATATCCATCAGTCCTGTTCTCTGAAACGACTTGCATTTGCTAAAATGTTCACAAGCCCTCCCTAGCAGCCCTAACATGTAAAAGCAGGCTGCTTTCCAAGTAGCGGGTGGAGCTCTGTGAGCAAGGAAACCACGCTAAGCTTTACAAGGGAGTGGGGCTGTAGTAGGGTGCTCCAGGCGCTGCATTCTTGATGTGGTGTCAGGTTTCAGTACTATTATGAAAAAATCTGCAGGGGATTTGCATGCATACCTTACACACATACCTTTGATGTTCACATTGTTAGATCCAAGCAACAAATAGCATCTTTAGGTCACATGTAGCTTCCAAAAGGCTATTAAATAACTATGGCTAGACAGTCAGGTAATTGTCCTGTAAAATTACAGTCAAATTCTTCTCTCCTAGATGGGGTTAAATTCAGAGTCTGTTCAGGGATGTAAATAGAACAACTCCAAAATTACACCAGGATTATAAAGAGCAGAATCTCTTTCTTCCTCCCTCTCTTCCCCTTTTTTCACTCTCTTTCAAACCAAGGGAAGCATATGTACTCAAACACTATTCATATTTCTGCTGCTGTTGAGAGGCTGACAATAGGATATTGACAATAGGATAGACTTTGAGTTTGCAATCATTTATTAAATGATTTATAATTTTTTAATCTAACTAGATTAAAAAAGGTGTTTGCTACTTTCTATTAATATCCATTACTGTGTTGCATGGGTTTCACAATGATGCATGTGATGAAATTGCTATTAATGAGCAAAATCACACCAGTAATGCAATGGAATGATGGGGTTTTCTTCTCCTTTGCAAGAAGGACCTAGAAATCATGCCTTTGGACTTAATGGAGGTAATTTCCATTTAAGAAAGAATATGAAGAATATGAGGAATATGAACTGAGTTCAGTATTTAACTTACCACACACTAGAATGATTCCAGAATATATCAAGCCAGGAAGTGGATCAATTGCAACAACTCACCATCAAGCCCCTGGTATATTTCAAGTACATGGAAAATATATTTCTATTTCTGACACTGACTTTTTATGAAATTATGCCGAAATGTCAGCAATCTCTGCTTGGACTCTGATGGACACCCTTAGAAGCATCAGTGTCCTAGAGGCAGTAATAATTATCAAATCTATTAGATAGACAGCTATCAGACATCTGTATGTCCCAGACATACAATAACATCCCCAGCCAACCATATGGCTATCAGTGGATCTGCTCAGACAAAGAAGTTCAAGAGAAATGCCTCAGGCCAGATCCTCAGCTGCAGAAAATCAACCAGGCACAGGCGATTTGCCTCCTTGTCCTGTGTGCTTTTTCTTTGGAGGAAAGCCCTTCCCAGCCATCAGAGGGCAATGGGAGGTCAGGGAGGCAATGGGTTGAATGGGAAGTGGAAGCCCCTACAGGAACTGAGGGCTATGCCTAGGGCTGACCACATAAGCTCTGTACAAGATGCATTATATCCCTGAAGGAGTAGAAATGGCTGTGCAAAAATGGCTGCCTAAGATCTCTTGTATCCTTACCCCAGTTTGTGCAGATGAGGGGGCAGATAGCTCTTCCTAACAGTACCTATATGCTGTGCTAAGTGAGCTGAGCAGTGCCTGAACACAGACAGCCTCAAGCACTGCCCTGCAGTTGTCTGTGCTGTGCAGCTGGGAGCTTGCTTTCCTTCACCATCTTGTCCTCTGCCATGTAACAGATGTGGTTAAGGAAGTAGCACAACCCAGGACTCTTCCTTCTAGGCAGTCTGGGAGAAAGGTGATACAGATCCAAGCCAGTCAGAGGTCCCGGACTGGACTGTTTTCTCCTGTTGGTGAAGTCTGAAGGTATTCTAGGCTGATCACAGTCTCCTGCACCTGCCTTCCCACAGTGCCCACTCTGATGTTGTCCTGCTGTGGCTGAGATGTGTCTCTCTAAAGCAAGCACAAATCTCTGGATGCAGCAGCTCTTGTAGTATGCAATGCTAAACTGAGGAGACATGCCACAGACTGCCACTGGGAAATACCCAAGGGAGGTCACAGTCTGCTTGGCTCAAATTTCACAACTTTCAAGGTAGCTTGAACGGCTACCTTTCCGGAGTGGTGAGGGTGCCTGAGGGCCAAGGGAAGTGCATACTGTATTTTCATCAGTATTCTCCTTCTTGAGAAGAAGTACAGGTCGGGGCTGCGGCATGGCCACTGCATCATCACCATGGTGGAGGTGTATAGCCAGGGGCAGAGTTACCACCTTGTAGTGCTGGGACACTGCAGTAGTCCCAGGTCTGCCCAGTGGAGCAGTGTACCTTTTGTTTTCAATCACTACCACTTCAGTTCTTTGTCCATTCCTGTTTCTAGGCTTGGACCTGTTAGCAGAAGCTTTCATAGGCCTGAAAATTAATTTGATTGTTTGTATCTAAGCCTACATTGTGGAAAATGGGCTGTACATATTTCAGGTTTCTAAATGACACAAGGACACTTACTGAATGAGTTGATGTCTTTGTGACCTCAAAATTTGGAAGAGTGAACATCAGAGGCCATAAAGAGAAATGTTGCCTGATAACAGTTACATTTTGAGCAAAACCACTGAAGTTCAGAGTTCACTTTCTAAACAGCAGAGGATTTTGCAGCAGGTTGGCTTGTTTGGGTCTTCCCTATGCTATTTACTCTGTAAACTCACTGGAGATCAATGCAAAGGTCAAGAGTATTTGGGAGCTCCTGGCAGTCAGGTCCAGAGATGAGTTCACTGCTGACAGTCCTGCAGCTCTGATCAGTTTCATGCACCTTTTCCTGTGGGAATGACCTCTGCAGGCAGCAGAAATTGCCCTGGGTTTTTGGTGCATATGGCAGGAGGTGCCTGAGCAAGAAGAGAGAGAAGACTCTAAAACCAAAGTTGGAACCAGATTGTAATGTGATACAGTGCTTTCCACCTCTAGGTCATCAATTCAAATTGAGCCTGTTTAGCAGTGACCAAAAATCATTTCCACATGGGCCAAGAGAAATGCATGGTGAACACAGGAGTTGCTGTATCCAAACAGACAAGATAGTCTGTAGATAAACAGTTGCACAATAGTTATTTGTCTGGACAGGTCTGCATAAAGCTAAGTAGTTTCTGATCAGTTTATCCCTTAATAATGAGGGCTTGGTTTGTTTGCAAATAACTTAATATATTTCTGTCTACTTAAATGTACGTTCTTTTCTTTGTGCTATATCTACGAATGACTGAAACCTCCCCTCTGGCTTTCTCAATAGTCTGTCTGTGTAGGGAGTTATAAATAGACAGACACTTATGACGTTTGCCAGACAAAAGAGCCAGCTCATGTTTCCTTAAGTGTATATCAAGGAAACCTCAATGCTGAACTGTGTGCTAGAATTATTCTGAAAGACAGAAAATACTTCTTAGTATTTTAGCAGCAAAATGCACAGGGTTCCAAACTAAACTTAAGCAAAATGCATCAGGAAAGCTTATCAAGTGTGTGACAGATGGTAATGAAGTAACAGGGAAACCCCACAGAGCAGCAGTGACTGAAGAAGAGCAGTCAGCAACAGCAGATCCTTCTGCTGATAAGTTATATTGATTTTAGATGAGAACACCAATTTAGACTTTGCTTATTGTATTGAAACACAGATACAAGGCCCATTAGATGGATATTTCATAAGCTGCACTTCCCTAAATATTTTGTGGAAATATAACCAATGCTGGCTTAAATATTATAAAAATTAATAACATCTATGATGAGCACTGAACTAACAGCTACTGTGCTTTGAATTTTGGTTATATCCTTGGTAAGCTCACAGGAATATTGTTGTGCTTGAAGAAGGTCAGTTTAAAAGCTAATAAATATTTTGCAATTATTTAACCTTGTATTAAAAACTCAGAGGAGTGCCAAGTAGGATAGAAAATAAAGAACAGTTTCACAGATTTTGCCAGAATTCTCCAGATTACTATTAGCCTCATTTACGAGACTGCACAGAGAACTGTGAAATCTCCTTTGAACTCTAAGGGCCAGATGGTTTTGCTGTTAGATTCTAATGACCCACAGCAGTGTGCATACACAGACACTACGGTTGCCAGTTGACTGCAAACATGTGATGGAGGCAGGAGAATGCATGACCTGTGCTTCCAAAACACAAGTCCCCTCCCTACTGAAGGGTTAAAAAAGCAGTTCTGCTACTGCCTCAAAAGGGAGATTATTACTAAAGCAAGCTGTGAGCATACTGGACCTGAGGAGTGAAAGGACATCATCCCATGCAATTTCAGGAAGATTTCTGCTGATGATCAGGAAGCTGCAAGTGGGTTTTGCTGGAAGGTGAGGGTTTCCTGGCAGGCTTTGTGGGCCCCTGGTCCCAGCACTGTATTATTCTGTGCTTGAAAGAGGGAGAGAAAGGCTGGACTCAAACCAATTAAAGCTGTAGGGCAGAATGGTAGTTACTCTGCTGTCATATGTAACTACATGATTTATTTTGGATTATATTGGTTTCAACTGGTATAATATGAACTTCCTGATTTTTCAAGGGTATGTAGACAAAAAGATTAAATATGGTTTTACTCATCTTTTAATTTGGAACTACAAGTGTTTGGATGACCTATGAAATTATTTTAATGATCTCTGCACAACACTGAGCTGTCAGCACTATAAATGTCATCCTAACTGGGTATTAGTTTCCATTATGGCCATTTAGTCTCCCCAACAGAGCTGCCTCCATGCAAATCTCTTATCTGTGTCAAGCTGTTGAAAAAAAAAAACAGAGTCACTGTTGCCAAGAAGCATCAGTCAGACATCTTCATAATACTCAGTTTGAAGAGAAGAACACAAACAGAAAATTTAAGAGCACTGTGTGTGTGCAGCTTACTCTTGGAGCTTCAGGAATAGCAGTCGAGATGATTTGCATTCAAACCAGTTTTTTTATTTCTGGTCATTAAAAATGTGTTCCAGCTTTGCTCATACTAGTTGATATAGATTTACCCTTAACCTTCCATTTTCCTCCCTTAGCTTTATAACATTAGGAAAAGTCACAGGGTAAGAAGGACTTCTGTGAATAAAAAGTGTGACAAGCTAAATTTGATACAACTTTAGAGTTCTGGTAGAAGATGAATATGAACTCATCACATGAGGCTGCTCTTTTTTTCTCATGTAGAAAGCAAAGAAACTATTTGACCAGTACAAGCTGTAAGGATATATGTATGATATTGACATAAAGTAAAGTAACAGAATTTGAAAATTAAAAAAACAAAAGGAGGGATATGTGATAGAGGAGGAGTGGAAGAAGTGTAGAAGATAAACAGTTGGGCTTTTAACATTCAAAAGTTGCAGCAAAGATAAAACCATCAAAATTTTGTGCTTTCTCCTTTTCAGGCATTTTGTGGGGTTTTTCCTATTCAAAGTTAGGAATATTATCCTCAAGTTTTATATTATTATCTTTTGCCTTTAGCTCACATACTTAATATTTTAAGCATGGCAAAAGAAATACTGGTGCATTTTGGGTTTGTTCTTGTTTGACAGACATTTAAATGACCAGGTCATAGGATTTTTCCAACACTATCACTTTTTCTTTCTGTCTCATACATATTTTAAGAAGATACCTAGTGTTGACTTGTACATGCATATGATGTAAAAGCCCCTAAAGTTTGCTTTTAAGTGTATGGAATATCAGCTGATATACATGCAGTGTACAACAGCTGTTTTTCAAACTTAGGATAAAAAAAATGAAATGTGAAAGTGCTGTGTCTCACAAATCTCCTCCTAAGATGACTAACATAAGGGAGAACCTCACTTATGAGTAGAGGTTCTATCATCTTACTCTGCAGGCTCCTAGCAGGGACAATATGTAATAGTTCAGAGCTCTCTTTTCTTGCTTACAACTTTATTTTGCTCCAGAGCACCTATTTAAAATATCTTGTCCACGTCTATCTTATAGTTCCAGTCTTTTCCATAACCAAGGCAGATTGTCTTTCTTTCCAGTTAATTGAACATGCAGATGCAGCGCTTGTGAATCACAGATGTCACTTTCAAAGCCCTAAAAAGATCTTTTAACTCAGTAAACACAAACTTTAGCAAGTTGAAGCATTAGTATCTACAGTGTGACAAAATGGTTCAAAGGCATCACATCCACAGCAGTTAAAGAAATTAAAGGGCTGCTTGGGAAATGTCTTGTTATTCCTGAACACCTCATTTCTTCTGGTCAGGGTGACCTAAGTAACCAGGCATTAGTCCTCACAAGACTGGACCTCACTGGATTTATATGTCCAGCCACCTTTCCCACTCAGCCAGGCTGAAGCAGGGAAAGCAATGCCTTTGAAAACTGGCACTTGCAATGATTCAGCTGCCACAAGCCGGAGCCCTCAATGTGACATGAGTGGGCACAGCTCCCAGCATGTCAGTGGGGTGTGCCACTAATACTGGCTGAGGGACTGAGCCCTGCTTCTGGGCTTGCATAGCTAAGCTTCTTCCATTTAAGGCAGCAAGCATAACATATGCTGAACTCCACATCCCAAGTCCAGTGGAAACCTAGCCGGCAGTAAGGAAGCACTGCCAAGGAGCTCTCGACATGAAGCACCATGATAGCAAGGGTCTTGAATGACTAAAATTCCTGAAAGCTTTGGTCAGTATCAGAGACAGTTTCCAACTGGGCAAAGTACAATATTTTCCCTCTGCTTTTTATGAATGGCTGGATAGGGTTGTGCTGGAGTCAGAATCCCCTGTGGAATCCATTCATAAAAATAACAAAACAAACATATGCAAAAAAAATTCAAGGTCCAGTCCAAAGCCACTGGGTGCCAGAGGCTGGGAAAACATGCTGGCAGCTCAAGCCCCAGCTATCACTGAAAGTATTCAAGGGGCTTTTTGGTGGTCTGAAAAGTATGAACTGCTGTGTAGAAGGGCAGCTGGTAGAATTACTGTGACACATACTAGGCAGAAAGCCAGAGCTGGCCTCATTTCAGACATTGTCTTTCCTCTCATTGAAGTGTCAGGATCTAATTCATGGAAAATATGGTGAGTTGGCAGCTCTTTCAGAAGATTTCATTGAGCTACAGTGAGTGAGAGTCACATGAACATAGAGTGCATGGCCAAAAATATATGGAGATTTCTGAGCTGGAGAAAACAGTCAGCCTCTAAAAATGTCTGCGGATTTCATGTGGTTTGGAGTAGACACATATACAGGTGTAATCAACAGGCAAAAAAAAGAAAATAAAATGAAAGAACACTATTGGGCAGATTACAGAAGAGCTCAATGAGTTCTGTAATTATGAGGCATTCCTTTAAAACAAATAATTCCTTTGTCCAAGGGCAGCAAATGTCCATTAATGAGTTCAGGGACTGCAGTCCACCTGGAGAAGGCATCAGTAAAATGTGTGCCTTGATAATAGCTTCTCCACTGCAAGGTAATTTAATGGAAAAGGAAAGGGTCCACCCTGAAGTTTAGACAGACACAGTCATCACATAGGTTTTTTTTTTCCCTCTCATATTTATTTGAGAGCAGAACTTAGAGCCTGTTATATACAAAAATATAAGAGCAGTAAGATTCCACTGAGTTAGAAAAAGACTGAAAATAAACAAGGCATCTCTTGTTAAAATGGGATACTTGTGGTGGGCAGCCTAAATTTAATCAGTTGCATTTAATTTACATTTTCATTGATTCTTCCCACTGAAATATTGCTCTGAAAGGCCAATTACACTAAACTGTTTATTCAGAAATATTCCAGTTATTTCCTACTACACTGTCATGAAAATTAGGTTTTTGGCTGTGCGGTGGGATGGCATGTTGGCTTCTGCCCAAGCAAGGCACTAAAATCATGGCTTGGGTTAGGAAAAAGCAGGAAGGAAGAGCAGGAAGAAAACCATTGGGTGAGATTCATAGACTTTAAAAACAGAATGTCCGGGGGAGGGGGGCAGGCTGCAACTTTGTCCCACTGAAGTAAGAAAAGCCTTTTTGTCCTTTCTGTGTCAGGATCTCATCCTTTATCTATGGTCTTATTGTTCCATGCTGCTCCTAGCACCCACAAGGGTCATCCCATCATCTGGGCGGTGCTGGTGTATTTTAAGCATGTCTGTATTTGTTCCTTAATTGGTACTCCTCTTCTCCCAAGTGGGGATGAAGCACACTGGCACTCTGGTGCGTCTCCTGACTGATGTGAGGACTGTATTTCCCAGTCCTGAGTGGGACCAGCCAGGAGAGAGACTTGCTGAGAATCCATGGTGGTGCCACCAGGTCCTGCATAGGCAGATGGATGCACCCAACCTGGCCAATGATGGCATCCCCATAACCACACCAACAGGCTTGCAAGAGTCAGCACAGCATCACCTTCGTGCAGCTGAAGGTCTCAAACCAGGACTTCCAAGGACTGGAACCACTGTCCATCCTGGTCTCCTTGATTTTGGCAAGGATGGCTTTGGTCAAGTGGGAAGCTGTGGCTCAGGAATGGGGTTATGTATCCTTCACCTCTCTGCCTGAGCTTAGACCCTGCTGGTGATAAGTAGGGAGGGCTTCCCCACAGCAGGACACTCCACTCATAGTTGAGAGTGTCGTAAGAGGGCAGCAGCAGAGACAACAAAATCTAGTTATAGAATCAGGTCACTCTCATGGTCTGATGAGTTAAGGCAGCAGTACCATAGAAGAGCTGAAAGATGTAACATGCTAAATTAGATTTCACCTTGGTTTTTATTGTACAAACTTAACATACTCCTCTTCATCCACAGTAGTATGAACTACTTAAGAGCAAAGTTGTAGATAAGTATAGGAGAGGCTGGATGTGAGAGCTGGGTATGTTCATCTCTCCATTTCTGACTGTGGGCTTTTCCTGTGTTTTATTTCTGTTGTTGAAAATGTTTTTCCTAGCACTCATGAAGTCACAGTTAAGTGCTCTCACTTAATTTTGTATCTTACTGTGCCTTTGTTTTACTTTTCAGCCTCAGCAAGTGGTTCAAAAGAAGCCTGCTCAGGTAAGAGAAACTAATTTAAATTATTTACACTACTTTAAGTGAAATCATTTTTCAGTATTTCAACTGGCTTCTTTTACTGTAAAGAAGGAAGGGAAATGCATCAATCGTATGAGCTGGGGGACAGCCACTGGCTTGCTGGGCACAACCACCAGAACAATTCATGTAGTGGCCCTTGGGAAAGAGAGGAGGAAGCAGTGGACAGTGCCTGGTCAGAATTGTTCTCTTTCTGCAGGTCACTTTGCAGTGATAATGCAGACACACATGCACACTTCCATGGTGTGAGTCCAGCATGTAATAAATATCTCTGTGTGTCCTGAATGTGGATATATGGGCACTGCATTACAGCAAGGAGGGGCATATGCATAAAACCCGTCTCTCTACTTTCCTAAAACATTGAGGATAGGGAAAGCCTTATAAAATAAAGGCCTTGTTACCCTTGTAAAATCATGGCTCAGGCCTGCTACTTAGGCTAAGTAGAAGGGAGCTATGGGAGAGTGAGTCAGCTGGAATAGGGGTAGAGAGACGTGAGAGACGTGCTGTGTGACTGCCACATGTGCACATCATGGTGTGTGGTGGTTGGCTGACTTGGGCTTATTGTCAACTTACAACTGTGTAAACTGATAACCAGCTAACTGCTTTAAAAGGCCTGATTTTTTTCAATAAAGGGGCTCTCCTTTGCACCTCCTGGGGACTCTGCATCACTCTGCATCATCACACTAAAGGATTCTCTAAAGCCACAAAATATAATAGGCTGAACTTGATAACTAGACTGGATCTGTCATAGAGACTAACACATTGGAATTTTTTGTGTTGGTTAATATTATACTTCTTTAACACTTTGAAAAAATTGCAAGCCACAACGTGTCATGAAACCAGTCAAACACTGCAGTTACACTCCACTTCATTTTCTTCTCCCAGCCTGCCCTGTGAACCCAAGAACCCCAAGAACCTAACTCTAACACTTTGTTATATGTGCACCAACAGAGAAAAACCTCTGGGCATGGGAGCAAGTCCATCACTTCTGGACAGAGTCCATGGGCTGTGCTGCTGTACCTCCATGTACAGGAATGATTGCTGAGTCAAGAGCATAAAGGGTCCATTGCTCTTCTGGAAAGAGGTCTGCTTTTAGAAAGGAATAATACTTCCATTTTTCCACCTTATGGTTCTAATACATTATTATACAGTGTACAGTTGTCATAATATCAACTGTAATCTGAATTAGGAGCTGTTGCACATGAAATAGAAAACATCCTAGCTGTGAGTTGAAGGGGGAAAATGATGTAACCCTCCAAAGCATGTGCAGGAATCAGATTTCTACAAAAGAAATCAATACAGTTACAGCAATGATGAATCCATGGCACAGCTAATAATATTAATCTCTCTGAATGGTGGAGGTAAAAAACAGGATGAATGTAGTAGTACTTTCAAGTAAGGTTAAGTTTTGCAAAGAGAGGTAATGTCTTCTGTTCGGCCAGCTTATGCAAAAAACACTGCCTAAGTCCCCAGCGACTCACTATGTATGGTCTGACTGCACCACACAATTCAGAACACACCAAGCTGTTCTAACAGAAGATATTTCCTCTCCGTGTCTTGCTTATATCCTTCTAATGTTACTGCTACAATCAGGTCATTCCTACTACAAGATGATAGCAAATCTGCTGGTGGGCACAAAGCCAGCTATCTCCTCTGTGACACCTGAGACACAGGGAAGCTAAATCCTGCTGCAGAGAGGAGACCAAATCCAGGAGGCAGAGACTCTCAGGAGGCTCTTAATGTTGCCTTTCCTCTGGTACGCTTCAGAGCTCAATCCCACTGAGGTCAGCAGAAAGAAGGGCTCTAGAAGGGATTAAGTTAGCCTAGCAGAAACCATTGCTGCCAATGGCCTTATGGTGCTGCCAGGTTTCCAAGCTCCACAGGCACTGACTCCTGCAAGTGTTTTGTTTGCACAATAACCACGTGCAATCCTGGGTGCACGGAAGGAGGAAATACCTGGGACTGAAGCAGAGCTGGGGTGTAGGAGGACAAAGAAGGGACCTGGACTCAGTTGTTCTGTAGCAGAATGAAGTAGTGACATATTTAATTGATGGCAAAATGATGTAGGCATTTGAACTGAAACACTAGCATTCCCCATATGGATTTTCCTGACATTTGCTGTGGCAATGATTCTGGTAGGGATGCTATAGCATGTGTCAACCAGCTGGATGCCACCACTGCTGCAGTGGTGCTTCAACAGCCTATGTATAGGCAGAGACAGAGAGAGAGTGAGACAGAGAAAAGAAAGCCCTTTGACATTCCCATTAGTAATGGAAGTGTTTGTGCAGAAAGCGAGGACGCACAGAAGAATACATGAAAGGAGAGAGAAGGCTGTTTAAATCTCTCCAGTTACCACAACTGACTGGTGAAAGAACACCTTAAATTATTTATATGCCATATCTTTACACAGAAAACATCTCTGGTTTTAATCCTTAGACAAAAGGATGATCAGTGAAATCACTGTACTTCAACCCTTCCTGGGTTTTAACAGGCCCCACTCTCATGCTTACTGTACCACAGCATTGCAGTTTTGCTGTTATAGGTGCATAGCAAAGAACAAAAATTTATCACTGTGAGCAAATGCTCATGACAGTGTCTTCCTGAGGCTGAAACAAGGAGAGGCAAAACAGTGTAATTCCTGCGATGATCAAGAACTTCATGCTGCTGGGTTTCACTCAGGTCTGGTTGCCTTTCTCTGATTTCTTTTTATAGTACCTAATTTCCCTTTAAAGTAGGGAGGTTCAGACTCAGAATTAACAACAAGAACATGAGCTCATGCAGGCTTTCTAATCTGAGCTGTCTAAGGAAATAGTGATAAATTATATAAACATGGGGACTACAGGGAAGTTCATGGAGGATAATGTAAATCTTATACTACATTCAGAGGAATCTCTTTCTTTTCCATCTGTTTCCTTCAAAATATCCTCCCAGATGGCTTTACCATGTGGAAGTCTGGATTAAGTTAGAAATGTATACTTTCTTCATTGGTGGGGACTGTGAGAGGTTACAGTCAAGAACTGCTGTTTGGTTGATGGCAAGCTTGCCTTGGTAAAAGTGGCAGAAACTCTTGCTCAGGGTTGGTCCCTGACTGGTCTCTTGTGCTTTGAATTTTATGTGTATTCTCAAAGATTTCTATGAGCATTAGTTTCACTCTTACTCATGTTCTTGCTACTTGCTACTCTTGGGTTTGTGTCACTTTTAAAAGTACAGAAGCAGTAGGACCAGATAAAAATCTCATTTTGCAAACAACTCTGTTCTTATCACCATTTCCCAGATTTTAAGCATCGTGCAGGGTTCTGCCATGCTCTAAATTTCTTTATGGATATCAGCTGTCCAGTTTAGGGCCATGAAACCAGAAATTGCAGATGTTTATGTAAACTTCTGCAATACCTTTAGACTTTGCCAGAGCTCATCACACAGACAGTAAATAGCAGCAGTAAAACCCACTGGAAATCTACACACACATATCATTAATACTTTGAATACAGTGGTCTATTCACATCACTGTGGTGATCACTGACGCATACTCTCACGCTTCCTTGGGGAAATGAAGAAAAGAGCCGGCATAACTGCGTGACATTGGTAAGTTTAGCACTTTCACATAGATATTTGCCTAAACCTCAAAACAAGACTCTTTGAAATCCGCTCTGTCGCTGAAGAATGTACAGCCGGATCTTACAGTCATGACATAGTAATATTTTTACTGAGGTGTGCAAATACACAGTCCAAACAGAAATTTCTTAATTTCCTTATTTTTAAGCAATTTGTTGTAACTGTTGACTCAGCCATATAGAGGAGTTACACTCTTAAGTAATATGATAGAAATAGATGTTTTTAGGAAAAGACAACGAAAGCAATCAAAATTTTCTGGAAACAGGACATGTTTTGTTTTTTATCATTTCTGCAGAGAAGACTTATCATGAACATAGAACAGGCCTTTGAAAATCTTACTGTCTCTCTTAAAATCTCAAATCCTTGGAAATCCTTTCTATCTGAGTCTGAGAGACAGCATACCAGTCAGATCTACCAGTGTGTAGATCAGAATAAAAGTGTATCTGTCAGAAGAGTACGTGTAAAGTATGGGCCTGGGGCCCATGGTGGTTGTGTGGCAGGGCTGACAGGCTGGCACACCCCGGCCTGTAGGCCCAGGGTGCACATACTTCTTCACCTCTCTGTGCCATGCAATGAATCTGCGCTGCCACAAGCTTCAGGCATTCTGTGTATGTGCTAGCTACCATATGTGAGTTCATCCTTTTCCCTTCTGGGAAATCACAGTCAGAAATGTGATAGGAATATGTCAGAAATCCACTTTTGCAGGTTGAAAAGAAGCTTCCAGTGTCACGGGCAGGATGGCAAATCCAAGCAGGTGCACATACACGTCCAAGAGAGTGAGTACCACTGTCCAAGGCCACCCTGTGTCCTGCGAACACAGGAATACTGCAGCCTTATTCAACTGAGCCTTGACTGTACTAATACAGAATAATCTCTGCCCTGGAAGTTGACCTAGTGCCCTGGTGTTTCATTGCTCTTTCCACTGTATTCAGCAAGCTGTGTTGTGTCTCATGGACTTTTTTTGTGCTTATTGATAGGGAGGGTCCAAGAGTTCCCAGGGGAACTCCAGAAAAGTCAGATCCTGGAGAGGTAAAACTTTCTTTTCCAGTAACACATGGAATTTTGTACTTAAGTACAGGATAAATGTATGTGTTGACATATGTATGTGTTACATAGGCCACTCCAGAACATCCTCTAATGTGCTGTAGGCTCTTGGTATCATGTGAGCACATGCTGAGCAAGCATATATTATGGATCATGGGAAATAATGAGTCTATAACTTTCTTCATGGATGCAGTAGATGGAATTTCATGGAGGATACTGGGCTTTACATCCTTACCTTCTTTGTCTTTTCAAGGCAAAATGATGGCAACTGGTGTGGTTTCCAAAAGAAGACATATTCAGTCTTCATTTTTCTTTTATAATGGGTTTATTATGACTGGGAGATGCTGAATAATTTGTCTGATGACTTAAAAAAAAAGCTGGTTTTTGAACTAAAATAAGAAAAAGAATCTGGGAGAAAATATAGAAGTTGCAATTACCACTTCAATGAACAGATGAAGCATTAACTTGGGCTAAAGAACGATAGCTAGAAGGGGAGGTCAGGTATTTCTGACAGAAAATATTTTCTTATTTACATGACATAATTTCTGAATAGACTCTGAATAATATAATTCAATGATGCTATGCCTGAATACCCAAATCAGTGTAAGACTGAGGTACCCAGGGTTTTAAATATTTATGATTGTCATTTACTACTGTCATTTACTATAGCTATGATAGAGGAACATTTTTGAGATGGCTGCTTCCAGAAATTTGGCTGTAAATAAATTAAACAAATTGAGATATTACATGACCAGAAGGAAGGGAAGAAAAAGGATTGAAAAAGCCCCTTCAAGACAGGAGTATATGCAAGTATTTAGTCACTTTTGGAGTCAAAAATCAGAAATATCTCAGCAGCAGCCCTATTTCCTATCCTAGGAAGCTCTCCAGGCTGCCAGGAAAGAAGTGTTCCTAGAGCTGCTCCCTAAACCTGAGACAGAGTGTAGCTCAGGATTTAAAGATCAAAGAGCCTGAGTGATCATACAGAAGCAGCATGATTTGATTTGATTGAGTCACAGAGCTGTTAAATTCAGGCGCATGGGTCTGTCAGTAAATGCTGAGTTCTGCATCCCCTTGCTAAAAGCACCTGTGGTCCACAAGGCAAGCTGGGGTGCCTACCACTGTGCCCCATGCACTGCCTAAGGAACAGTGGTGCCCCAGTCAGCACCATGCCAGGACAGCACAGCTTCCTTTGAAACCATTATTTCTGAGAACTGTGCTGTGTAAGTTCCATTTTAGGCAAGTCTCACAGTGTCTTGCTTCCCTTTCCACTAAAAGTGAGGTGCTGATGCTCCCTTCTTACATAACGGAGTTATCAAAGTGCACATACTTATAATCTGATCTGACAAAAAAGGCCTCAGTTTTAGCAAGATCTTTTTCTTCATGGCTTGTGAAGGACTACCTAGGCGATTCAGTCTTGCCTGCTGCAATGTGCCAGTTGAAAATGTCGTGGCCTTGTCAGCCAGTTTATGAGTCAATCAAAGAGCAGGAGTGCTGTGACTTAGTTTAGTGTAGGAGGAGCCTTCATCTCTGAACAAAAACAATAATGGATTCTTGACAGCTCAAACACACAGCATTTATTTCCCTGAGGCAAACTCTAGGGCAGGAGGCAGCTTTTTGAATACAGCACTGGTCAGACATTTGCCCATTCAACACAGACGTGCTGTCAGGACCCTGCACTTTTCCAGTATGTTGGGCAAGACCTGACCCTAAAAGCAGAGATGTAAAACTTCAGGGACTACAGCTGTTAAGCCACTCCTTGCATAGCACAGGGAGTAGGTGTTGCAGTTGGTGGTAGAAGGTTAGAGGATGAAGGGGTGAGCTAAAAGATTTGCCTAAGCCAGCAATGCTCCTCTTCAACCTTTCCCTACCTCTTCCCTCCCCACTCCTTGCTTGTGGAAGAAGCCCAAGGCAGGCAGGCAACATCTGTGGGCAGGGTGGCTTTATGTTTGTCCCCATGGCTGTGGCCACGAAGGGTGCTTAGGGAGGTACTCTATCCAGTTCAGAATTTGGCTCTGCTTTGACACTGAAGTCTCCCTGATAATAGCCAGAAGAGAAGGGGTTGTGGTGTGTGGGAAACACCACTGAGGAACATGGCTGGGCAGTGTTTAAAAAAGTGCCAGTCAAGAGTAAATTAAACAGTGCTACTTTTGCATACACATGCTACATGTTTTGGCTGAGATTTTCAAGAGTAACAAGAGTCAGTGCTGCTAACACTTGGGTGTCTTACTTCATACAAGACATGCAAGACATACAAAATTCTCAGCAGCACATGGCTACTCCCTGAAAATTAGGATTATTTTAAGATATTTCCTGAGTGATACTCAGAAAGCTGAAACTACCAGCATAATCACTCTATGAACTTACAGTAATAAAAATAATCAAAATACTAATTAGCAAAGATGAGGTGCAGAAGGCTGCACAGGAGGAAAGTGCTCTTTATGGTTAGAGCTTGGTTCCTGAGCTTCTCATAAAGGGCTCTACATTTTCAATGGTCAGAATTGTTGTCACTCCTCCACATTCATCTGAAGCCACTGAAAGGTGCCCTATTCCCTGACTTAAATATTATTAACAGATACTCCAGAGTTGTATCCTTGCTCATTTGTTGCACTGAAAAATATGGGATACAAACCTATGTAATCATTCTTGGAAATTGCTCTATCTTTGGTATTCCAATTCAGGACCATATAAATTCTGTTGCAAATTTTATTATAAATATTAAGTATGCTGTGATGGATGTGTAATAAGGTAACCACAGATAAAATCAAAGTTAAGGTCACTGAAAATACAGTTTTTGTTTGTTGAACAATTTGTTCAGATATATAGTTACAGTCTTCACATACCAGCACTAATAAAGTTAGGCAAGGAAAAAGAGCAGTATACTCAGCCCTTATTAACATATTTAAACATGTTATGGAAGGAAGCAATAAGAAGACAATATATTATTTTTTTCTTGGTTTTCCCTGACATCTGGGAAATTTTATAAGGTCCACTTTTCATCCAAAATAACAGAATAGAAGAATAACAAGAAATTTTCAGCTACTCTGACTGTACTATGTGGGCCACTTGTGGTATTTTGTGAGTTTAGTTCCTTGAAATCAGTGCTGCCATGCTATTCCAGGGTGACACCTGGCCTCTCTGGGCAGTCCCTCAGCTTGTGACACCCATGCCAGATATTAAGGCTAGGATGTACAGGCTGAGCCTATGAGCTTGCCTCCTCCCTTGCAGTTCAGAGAGGACAACTCAGGTGAAGGATTCATAATCAGTGTGAAAGAAACAATTGTGATAGAGACTTTAAAACTACATTTCCTGGTGGAGCTTCTATTCTATATCACTTCCATTGATGCTCACTGTACTGTTCCTTAGTGCTGAGATGGAGTGAAGCAGCTCAGATGACAAACACAGTCCGTGACAGGCAGGGTGCAGTTTGGGGGCCCATTCAGAGCTCATGGGCATTGATTGCTCATTGGGTATTGTAGGTATGGGACTGCTGTGAGAGTAGGCAATAAGAGGTATAGGAGTATCACAACTTCATGGTAGACCATGCAGTGAGAATTATGGTCCTAAGAACTTCATGTTGAAAGCTACAGAAATACATAGATGGTTTTCAGACATCAACACTTTGCCAAGCAGTGCATGAAGTATCTAAATCTTTGCACAGCCTAGTGTTTGTAAGCTGCTTGAGTTCATCCTTACAGGGCCTAAATAAATGAATGTGTTTTTCTCACATTGAGGAAGGAAAAAGCCCTTAAAAACCACTGCCTGACTGTTAGACATTGTAGCATTCACATTATCATAGCAAACCCTCTAATGGATCCTTTTTCATTGGGATCCCAATGCAAGAAATGTAAAATTTTTTATGAAGTCTGCTCCAACAGATGGTGAGCATCACTGTGAAGAAGTTCTGCTCCTGATCCCATTGTAAAGCATTTTGGGAAATTCCAGAATGTTTTCAGAAAATGTTGGCTGAAATACCTCCTTAGAAATGACTAATGCTTGTATTAGAGAGGGATATAATATTGCCAGTGTAGTTTTTGCTTTGTCTCTGCTCTGTCAATGTAGTCACATTATTCAGGACCGATCTCTGATGTCAGGTTTGAAGAGTTATTTGCCACACAACAACCATGGGAAAAGAGAAGGACAGAAATAAAAAAATGAATCACCCACATTCTGCTTGAATTCAGATCTCAGATTTCCCACATCCTGGTATTTAATTTCTCACAGAGTTACCAATGGTTGATCTCACGGCAGGATTAGTGGGAAGAAAAATGAGAGCTCCATTGAAACCAGACTTGAGTCTGGAAGGAAGGAACATGTGAGCTCTAGGACCCGGGAGATATCAGATTCAGGGTAGTGAATGGCTTCCACCCCCTCCCCTTTTATGATTCTCAGGCTTATTTTGAAGCAAATTCTGGAAACTGAAATCAGAACAGCAAAGACACAGTTACAGTAAGTTAGGGGGCTCACACATCTCTTCAATAGCCTCCTGAGAACTGTGTTATATAGTGAGGCATTAACTGTAATTTATATTAGTATTTTTTCTATGTTTAGAAAGAGGAGAACAGATTAACATTGAGGTATAAATTGCAGTAAATCTGTCTCAGTTGTAAAATAAACATGTTTTGAACACACATTTCCACCAGGATACTTTCTCTGATTTAATTATAGAATGTATATGTGTTCAACTGGAAAAGAAATTCCCATAAAAGATTCTATAATCAAAAGGAAGATATCATTATCTATTAAATTTGAGACCCTCACTCACTTTGAATCAGGTTATCTTGCTTTGAGAAATAGAGAGCTTTGTCCTGTGCTGTGCAGATGCATCTAGAGAAGTTGGCTCATTGCTCTACGCTGAGGAGGACCAAACTTTCTCACACTTTCACCAAATTGTGTGAAATATTCAAGAAGTTGAAAAAACCTTTAAATGCATCACTCTAAATCCTTTAGGAGTTGAACATATTAAGATGATAAGAAGAGTATGTCATTAAACCAGAACTACCCTTTTTGGATTACCTGGTATTTGTAGATTTATTGGCAAGGTGGCTTAAATTAGGGTTATATTTTTAGCCTGCAGCATTACATAATAAAATAACAGCTGAATTCTTGCAGTAAAAAAAGGAAGGGATGGGGGAGTTTATTAAAACCAACATGAACCTCTCTGATTTTGCTTTTTCGTCTGCACAAAGAGGTGCTCCATGGTTACACAATCAGTAAAGTTTGCAAGACAAGCATTTCCATTGCCCATTGTGCTCAGGAGCTGTCGCCTGCCTTTCACTGCAGACCTGCTGTTTAGTCTGAAACTGAAAATTAAACCCAGAACTTCTGCTCTCAAAGTTAAATACTCTGCATTGCTGGAAGCACGAGCCTTGCCAGTGTCTGTGTGGCAAAATCCATGATCAAAATCTTCAGACATTTTTAAAAGCATTTTACAAGTCTGTTAAGTTTTATTGTTTTTGTTTTGATTTGGTTGGGGGTTTTTGCTTTTTGTGTTAAAAATAATTTTCTAAATTACACTAGAAAGTTTCATGTGAACTGCGCTGAAGCAGCTCAGGGAGCCTGGCTCGCTATCTCTAAGAAATATGTTTCTCATTTTGGAGGGCTTTTCTGAGAATGGCCAGGGCAAGGTAGAGCCCTGTATGTTAAACTCACTCCTTCAGAAACAAAAAAAGCAAGGGGAGAGAAACCAGGGGAGACCATGGGGAACAAGGATGGCGGCGGCAGAGCCCACGTGCCGGGCCCTGCAGAGGCCGCACCGGCGGCCGGCAGCGTGGCAAGGCCCGCTCAGCCTCGGGGCTGGCGCTCATAAAAATGTCACCAGTGCACTTCCACTGTGAAAGGCGCTTTTATCTCCCCTTCCCACAGCCCCTTTCCAGTGGGTACATGGGGCTGGGCCCGGCGGCTGCTGCTTGGCCTCCCCGCATGGCTGGACCCTAATGAGGTGTGTGCGGCTCTTGGCTGCAAGTTTTCAATCTCTTTCTTATTACTTCAAAGCTGCTGCTTCGAGGTTCAGACAAGTTTGATCACTTGGCAAAATCTCTCAGCTGGGATTCAAAAGGGAAGATGCTTTATTTTATTATTTATCATTGTAGATAGATAGCTCTTCCCAAACTACTCTTGCCAGTGGCTTCGTGGTAAGAGCCACAATGCTTTTTTAAGTGATAAAGGATTGAAGATGAACAACTTTTGGCAGTTGCTTCCTGTCTGTAACAAGTGGTCTTTTTTAGGGAGAGAAAAAAGGAGAATAGAAATATAACAGGCCGTACTTTATTTTTCTTTTCATGTTTTAAATTTGGGAGGGGAGGGAGGAGCAAAAGGTAAATGATGTGGGTTTGACCTCCATTTGAAAGCCTCCGTAGTGTCTGCCTATCCCATTCTGAGAGACCATTGCTATAGTCTTTCCTCTGCCGCTCATCATAAAATATGCAGAGAAACTGCTGATGTTTCAAGTACCTCTAGGGCTCAAGAGGAAGGCAGATTTGCTCAGGTTTACCTTTGTGTGCTCCAGTGTCCTTTTAGGCTTTTCCATCTCCAGTGCCACAAGAAAGCAGAGCTAACAGTATCACCCACAGCATTGCAGTGAAGTAGGCGAGTCTAAGTAGATTTTTAAGGTTGGCATCCACTTTCTTTTTCTCTTTCATCTAATTATGGACACAAGTATTAGTGATTAGAGATTATTATTAGAGCCTCTGCTTGCCTTATGCTGCAGCCTGGATTTTGGCTGTGAATGCAGAGCAGTTTACCACTCCTCCAGTTTACAGCATCCACAAGAGGTTTGTAAGAGCAGCTTCTCAAAGTTGGGGTCAGTCCAGCTCAGTTGTATATGTTTCTAACAGCACCACTGCCTTTTTTTCCTTAATATTTTATTTCCTTCCCACCAGAAATGTTTACATATTGTAGTGTTGAAGCGCTCCAAGACAAAATACATCTCTGTCAGTGTTTGCATAGCACCCGCAATTGCTTCAAGCAGCATTTTCACTTTAGGTCTGTGCTTTGCAGACTTTATATGGTGTTTCCTGCAAAATTCTTCTGACCAGTACTGAGATTTTGCTGAAGATTTACAGTCTTCTTCTAATCACATGGGAACAGTTTTTTTCAAAGTGTTTTGACCTGCTTAGGTCAAAAAGGCACTTGTTGTACTCAGATGCCAAAACACGTTTAAGAAATCTGGCCTGACGTAACTTAGACAGTGTAGTCTCCATTTCAAAAGGCTTCAGTCACACAGGCTTTGGCACTGAGTGACTTGCTGTCTTGCAGGAACCTCATTGCTTAGTTAATTTCAGCACTTCTTTAAAATCCATGGAGAACTTGGGCAGGTAAAGCTGAGTTTCATTCAAGACCATCTGTAAGAGAAATTGAGAGGCAGAACCTAAGGCAGGTTCTAAATGTCAGTCAACCTGATTCCTGTTTCTGGAATTTCTCAGTGTGAACCCTCCTGGATTTAAAACTCCTGTGTCAGATAAACCCTTTCTCTCAAAGTAACCAGAGAGACTCATTATCACTCCATTATATCAAATAGTTCTCCTAGTGGGAGATAAGCTAGGAGATAGAGAAATGTTTTTGATTCCCTCTTAATCTAACAGGAAGAATAGACCTGAATCTATATTTTAAGTAAGCTGTTCTAACTTAATGAGGACTGTCCTGTCCTGTCCTGTCCTGTGGGAATCCTCCTAGTCAATGTCTTGGTCCCTTCCAGCTGAACCTGTTTCTTAAGGACCAAAACTTGGCCAAGCCTGGCAAGACACTTCCTCCAGGAGAGGAAGGGGATCTGTAGAAGTGGTTTCTGTATGTATAAGGATGGTTAACTCTCTTTGACCTCTATGAGCTGAGTCCCAGCACAGCCCCATCAACTTTACTCCGGCTGCCTCAGCTGGTTCACTTCCTCCAACAGCTGGGGATGTGTATTATCCAGTAATCCCCATGAGCAGCCTTTCTGATAGTCAGAAAAAAGGAGAGGACACACTTAATTTGCTTACTAACTATGCAGCTAAAAAACCACAGGCTGGTGACCTGCAGGAGAGCATCACTTTTTGAGTTTCTTTTCTCTACTCCCTTTCTGTCTTTCACAGAATAATTGATTATTTATATAAAAGTGGAGTGACTTTAACAAAGAAAGATGCATCTTCCATACACAGAACTTTAGGGGGGAGCCTTCTTCCTAGAAGGTAGAAAACCCATCTTCAAATATCTGTTTCAAATCAGAGATAGGGATTTCAATTTGGAAATCAAAAATTTTATGGGGATTTCAAAACAGGTCTATGTGTGAAATTCCAATCCAGTGCTATTGTGTAGATGTACGCAATTTTATTAAAATTAAAAAGTCTTATTTTTGTTGTTTGTCTTTCCGAGTGTGAAAACTTTGAGGACATCACTAGGTCAAATTGATCTTTAGGATACTTTATAGCCCTTAGACTACTCTCAAGAGCACTAGGGATCTCTGCATATGCTCACCAGCAAGCACTTGGCATTGGGAAAGTTAAGCAGCAGCTCAGCAAGGCTGCTTGCTGGTATCTAAATATTGCTATGCCATCATGCTAATCTGTGGTCTTTTGAAAGCCAACATCTTTACATAATGAAGTGGGCTAATAAGGGCTAGGTCAGTAGGAACTTACACATTTAAAGCAAGAATGTTGGTGTCCAGTCCCTACATCTCAATCCCAAACTGCCCTATCAGCTGCATCTCTCTATTTGTCTCTTTGTTTATGTTTAATGTCATTTAAGTACTGAAAATTTTGCTACCTTGGGGGGGACCTGCCTGCTCACTGCTCCCAGTGCTGTCCCATGACTTAGTCTATGATTGCAGAAACAGTGGTAGAAGAAGGCAGGGGGTCTCAGAACTGCTCTGTAGCCAGAGTTTTAACTATCCTGTTAGGCACCAAGCTAAAGAATTTATGCTCCTTATAGCATGCTAGCAGTTGCAGTGCACAGCAATTGCTTGCTTGTTGTCTGGTTGACTTATATGTGTTTAGATACAGTTTCTGTACAGGAATAATTCCTTAAAATAATTTTTTAATCCAGCAGTAAGAAGGGATGTATGGCCTTTTCTGTATATAGTCATGGTGATCTCTTCTGCCCTAATAAATCCTTTCATTGGGACATGTGAAATATACCTGCAACAAATTGAGTTCTGAATCCAGCTTCTGGAGTTAAACTTTGCCTTACAGCTGAGTGACACCTGTCACTGAGCTCACTAGTGTGCTTTGCAGAGAGTGCAGAGCTCGAAGCAGCAGATCCCAGCCTAAGCTTCACACAGAGCAAACCTACTCGGAGTGTCTGTTAGTGCTGTAAGGATTTCTAAAGCAGTTTGGTGCTTTGGCTGTGGAGCAGTCAGGATGGCACCGTGTCAGCTGTGCAGAGTCCGGGCCCTGGCATCTGCTCTAGAAGCCATCTATTCCTATCCCTATATTTCAGGGACTCCTCTGAACATATCAGCTTGCATGCCACGGGATTTCAGACATGTTAACAGCAGACAATGGTTCACAGTTTGCAAGTTGCTCTTGTCAGCAGTTCTTTCTGACATATCTATTCAAGCATACCCTCCTGGGCTTAGAAAGCAGCCAGCAAGATCTGTGCCAATAGCTAATACTTCATTATAAAGTAAAAGCTCTAGCAAATTCAGAGGCTCCATATGCTGCATTACTGGGATCCTGCAGTTTATTTCACAAAATGGATTTTAGTTTTCTTAATCTGCAGGTCAGAAATTCATGAGCAGAAGGTGAAAAAACTGAATTGCCAGTGAGTTTCATGGGGCCAAGAGATTTGAGCTGGAAGTTTTGTCCAGGGTATTAGAACAAACATTTTTACAAAA
Source organism: Cettia cetti (assembly GCA_013401135.1). Taxonomy (NCBI): domain Eukaryota; kingdom Metazoa; phylum Chordata; class Aves; order Passeriformes; family Sylviidae; genus Cettia; species Cettia cetti. Next base: position 16,785 of record VZUI01095433.1, on the reverse strand, counting down.
ATGCCACAGTTACCTTTCTGCAGGTGGGGGACCGTTCCTCTCAAACACCAACAGCTGTTTCATCGTCAGGTTTTGCTGTTACCAGTTTGTGGGGGTCTACCAGAAAAAGAATGCAGAGGGCATACAAAGACCAAACTAAGTATGTCTGTTCTTCAGGCCACTAGTATGCTACTGGCTGTAATTCCAGAAAAAATAGCCTCCACCAACCAAATGTGGATCACCAAATGGAGGTCTTGGGCAGCAGGTAGTTACATTTCATCTGCACAGGATGTTGTGGGAAAGAAGTCTTTTGGGATCAGGGGGTGACTTTGATCTGAAAAGACACTGACATTTAAATGCAATTGTTTGTGGCACAGCTCCATTCTGGATGGCACCACCTGTGAGGTTTGGCAATGAATCACAGAATCATAGAATCATTTGTGTTGGAAGGGGGCTCTGGAGATCATCCAGTCCAGTCCCCCTGGCAACGCAGGGTAACCTAGAGCAGGTGACACAGGAACATGTCCAGGTGGGGTTCCAAAGTCTCCAGAGAGGGAGACTCCATGATCTCCCTGGGCAGCCTGTTCCAGTGCTCTGTCACCCTCAGTGTAACCACAATAAGATGAAACTTACTGTGGTTTAGTTTATGGCCATTGCTCCTAATCCTGTTGCTAGGCAGCACTGAAAAGAATCTGGCACCAGTTTGTTTTTTCCACAGCAGTGAGACTTCCAAAACAGAGATTCAACTTCATGGTTCTGGAGAGGGTTCATGGGTCCACACATCTTGGCACACTTGTTCTGTGCCCATCGGGTGTCTCAGAGGATCACAAGGATCCACACAGAGAAGGAGAGCATGACACAGGAGACCAATACCTTTCTATCCTATCTTATCAGATGAGATATCCAGGGCATCTAAAACAGCCTCAGGTGCTATCTTCAGGCAACCAGGTCCCACCAAGGTTGTCATATTTTAAAATTCTGTGTTGGCTACCCAAATAAACATGCTCTCTGCAGACAGCAGTTCTAGCTGAAACCTGCTGTCCTGCATCCTTCTCCTTTTTTGTTACCTTCACCAGTATTAAATCAGGATTAACAGTGATACCAATCCCCTGCAAAGTAGCCCTGTTGCAGGCAGATATCTGCTGTGAGTCATTGCAAAGTATTTGTCCTTTCTCTCCTCCTGGAGGTCAACCTCAGTGAGAGATGAGGGTCCAGGCTAGTGTCCACATCTGCCAACCCCTTGCCAGTGATGCTCCTCAAGAAAAGGCTCCTTTAGGAGCTTTGGAGAAAGCCACCTTGCAGCTCTCTTTTGGGGGAGACAGCAGCTAAGGGTGGAAATGGCTCCATGTGCTGCCTTTGTCATACAATATCATGCTGTGTCCTGTAGCAGCTCAGGATAAACATACCCATATGTGAGAGTCATGGATGACCAAGGACAGCATGTGCCAAATAAACCTGGCTCTGCATCAGGTCCCTGTGCCAATCAGCCCCTGAGGATACATGTATGGGGATGTACACATGGATGCGTGAGGAGTCAACTCAGGTATTGTCTTAGCAGCAGGATAAAGCCTGAGTTATGCATATGAGTGTTCACCCTGTTATTTGAGTATTTGTCCTATTCTCCCTGAGCTCTTCATGGTTGTGGCTTCCCTGTGAGCCAGATCCAGCCTAGTTTGAAGCTTTCTGAGGTTTCTCTTTGCAGTCTGCTGGCCCAACCTCTCACTAATTTGCTGCAGCAGAAAACAACTTAGGAAGTAGCCATTAGGGGCAAAACTGGGTTGATGCACATTTATGGTTAATTAACACGTCACCATTCTGCCTCCACAACTAAAGTGAATGCACCTAAGAAATGAGAACAACCTCAATTAAAGCAGCTGGGTAACCCAAAACTTTTGCTTCTTGGCTGAGTGATGGTGTTGCTGAGTTTATGCTCTGCATGGCTGTCACACTCTGAGTGACTTGGATTTCTAATGTCTGCTCTAATGACCATACTTTCCTTCTTGATTTGTTCCCTTCTCTTCAACTTCTATTGGAAGCACATCTGGACTTTAAAAGTATTTAATTCCAGCCCCAGTTCCTCCTTCAGCTTCTGGCTGAGGCACTATGACGCACGGCTATGCCATCGTTTTTGGCTGGTTTGTGAGGACTTGCAAGTGCCTGGAGAGTGCTTACTACTGGTAAGCATCCTTCCTCTGAGGTGTCCAGTGCCCTGACAGTGCCAAACAATGCTCTTCAGTGAATCTCTGGCTGAAATGACTCAGCACAAAGCTGGTTTTCGACATCTAAAGGTTACACAGTTTTCAAAATGCCTGCCCCACCCTCTACCTTTTGGAAAGGGTGGGGTGGGGGGGGGGGTTGTGTGCTGTAGAGGCAGAGGTTGGGTTGATGGTCCCAGCTGCACAACTTTCTGATGTTTGCAATTAGTTTTTCACAAGTACAAAAAATCCCGCTCTGTTCTGCACTATGCATCTGTATTTTGTATTTCAGAACCTCTTACTTCTTCCTTTGGGTCCTTCCCTGCATATATGTCTGATTAGTAGTATCCCTTTGTTTGAATTCTAGGCACTTCAGATCAGCAATCATGCATGTCTCCATCAATGTCTTGACAAGAAACTTACATGATAGGTTGGCTTAAAACCACTCATCTGCAACTGAGCTATCTTAGGCTTTTGCAAGACATGAACAATCTGATTCCTTTGAAAAGCTTTTGTTCATGAAAAAAGCATTTCCTAACACTGATATGAATTTGAAGTCTGTCAGTCCCAAATATTTTTAATAATTAGTTTCTTATTTACGTATTTGTGGGTGGTTAGCTTGATTTTTAGTTTCTTATCCTTCCCGGGACTACAGGTACGTATATTTTGCAGATACATGTGCAGGTAAGAGAAACTTCCTTCATTACTTGAACATGTGTAAACGTATGTTAGAAAAGCTTCTCATTAATTTTCTTGGTCACTACAGCAAGGGTTACTAGGGAAAAAAAAATACTGTGAGATTCATAGTAAAAATCACTAGCGTGGACAATTTTTTAACTAAAAAGAGCTCTCATGTGGCCACCCTAGCTGAGCTTTGAAGTATGTCCTTTCACATACTTCACCTCTCCCCCATCCTTCTTTACTCTGTGATCGGAAGTCTACCTTCATGGAAAATTAGTTCATCAGGTTTCAGTAGTCTGACAAGCCAAGCATAAAACAAAGAGAGCTGCCCCTCTGCACCCACACGTGTCCTGCTGTCTTCCAGGAAATGATAATCAGAGGCTCAGGGCTGACCACAGTGCTGTAAGAAACTAAACATCATCATCATCAAATACCAAAACACATCTACCTGTATTATGTTAAGAGCACAGAACCCACAGTCGTAATTTTTTAACTGAAATACTTGGCTTGGAGGCAAAACTGGGGTTTGTCGCAATCATTCTGAGTTCTGAATTACCAAGGCTCAAACCAACATATTTTGCTGTCTCTCTCCACATGCAGCCCAAATTAGCCCTTTGGTAGGTGCCTGAAAATACCATTTTTCTTCTTGACTGAAATGTTGTAACAGTCCTGTTCTTCACAGAAGATAAGCAGGAAAAATGCATTATGCATTAATGGGATTCGATGGAGTGTGAGCTCGGTGTCCCCAGTGCCACCAGAGACAGAGTAAAATTTGCTTGATCATTTAATTTTTGTTGCAGCTCTGTGAATATAACCCAGCTACAAGTGGACAATAGTTTTGTGAGGAAAAAATTGTTCATCTCTATGATAGATCAGTGTCATCTAGAGTTTAAGAATTGAAAATTCAAGGTCAGAGGGCAGCTGACACTTGATTTTGCGCTCTCTTCTCTATCCATGGCTTTGATCATGCTACATCTTTCTTTGTGCCTGGTGCTCAACAGAGTACCCCAGGGTCATGGCCTGTTTCCTTGTCAAGAGGTATAAACCTACTGGCCTAAATATCTGAGGCCCAAGCTTTAGCAGAGGTGGGGGCATGAAGGAACAGGGGGGGAGCATTTCCTTCATGCTTTTCACTTTTCCCACATAACCCAAAGCAGACTAAACAAAACCAGTGTGAAATCTCATGGCTTGATGCTGCTATGGTTATATTTTTTAAGCTGTCATCCTTTCATTTATAGTTATGTTTATTCCCTGGATTTACGGCCTTTTTTCAGCCTTTTCATTCAGGGAGGTGCAGGGAGAGGTCGAAACCTTTAGAAAGGGGATTGCAGTAAGCAGTGGCCTATGATTAAAGCACTGTGTTTTTCCTTGATGCCGCTGCTCCGTAGCAGTGTCACACATGGTAGCATTTAGGAGCCCTTCACAGCTGAGGTGTTTCAAACACTAATGAATGGAAGTTTGGTCATATAAGGCAGGCAAGCTTTGAGGCAAGCTTTGCTGAATGGTGTACTGTAGTGGCCTGGGAAAGGAAGAGAGTTATAAATTGTGTCAGTTAGCCACCCAGACAAAATGAAGCCATGTGGAAAATCAAATCTATTAAAGTATGAAGACTGTTATAAGCTGTTTTAAGCTGGTCGTTCTTCAAAGGTCTCAGTTGGCTGAGGGGGTGAATTCCTCTTCTTCCTAGATCTTTTTCACGTGCTGTCTTAGGCGATGGTGTTCAATGTTTGATAAAAAACAGCTTTTCATTGACAGCCCCTTTTATTAGAACTATTAGTTGCCCCCAGTTCACCACCCATGTCCTGAAAGGTACTGAACATTTGTTTAAAAAAACAGAATAAGAACATCACATTTGGTCAGGCTTGCTGAGGGCAAACACGAAGCAGTGTTAGGGCCAATGAGGAGAAGAAGGCTTCCCAGAGCAACTGCTTAGGATTGGATACGTGCTCAAAATGCTTTCCATTTTCTAGCTGCCCATGTCTGCTGGCCATAAGAGGCCCATGACAAAGAATGGCACAGACTGCTTATTCTTGGCATGTCCTGGAGTAGAAGAAAAACCTGGCAAAGCAAGGTGGGGACCACAGGGTACCTTCCCTTCCTCCCCAAAGTGGCTTCTTGAGATGTCACAGGAGCTGTAAAGGGCATTTTATTAGCTCAAGAGGCAGTTGTCAGCTGCATGATGGACAACTGAACTGACAGCCCAAAATGCATGGTCACCACGGTATTTATTGTTCCTGTTTGTGTATTCTAGGAAGAGACTGAAGAAACGTCCTCACAAGAGTCTGCAGAAGAAGACTAGGAGATCACGCCATGCAATTTCTACCTCATCAGCAGTTGGGTCTTTTGAAGGGAGAAGACACTGCCTTGACCACTTACTTTCTATTGCCATGGTCTTTCCACTTTTGCCTGGGGGGAAAAAAAAAAATCACATAGCCTTAAAAAGGATTTGACTAATCACCTTCTTTGTAATCCCTTCACAGTCCCAGGTCTAGTGAAAAACTGCTGTAACACAAAGGGGACACAGATTAAGGATGCAACTTTTAATTACTGTTTTCTTTTTTCCTAACCTACTAATAGTTTGTTTGAGCTGCTAAGTAAGGGTGAAGGGGTCAAGAAGAGCTCCAGATCAGGTTTATGTCATTCACTGCACTGCTTATAAACAAGATACTTGTAACATAGTCATTATAATGGGCATTGAAATAGGAAAGGCTGGGTGTGTAACACTTACGCCTTGCAACACTTCCAGCAACCCACTCCCTACTTAGCGGACTCCCTGTTTTAGAACACCAAAGATAGGGATAGATACTATCCTTTTTCTTTTGTAATCTTCTTGTAGACTTGTACTTGATTTTTTTTTTTTTTTTTAAGACTTACTATTATTTTGGGAAAAAATGAAAGCTGATCTTTCATTTCATTCAGCTGGTAATCAGAAGAAAAATCAACATGAAAAAGGTACTTTCATTTTGCAAAAGGGAAGAAAGACAAAGATACGTTGTATAGTTACAGATACAAACATATCAGCACAAGCAGTAGTAAACAAAATGAACAGTCCTTATCATCTGGATAATAGGAAGCCAGGGAGTTGACTTTCTTAGAGACAGGAGTTTTCTATGGAAACAAAAATGACTGACACCACTCTAATGCCATCAATGAGCAAGCCTTTATTGATAAAAGTGTTTTAAAACATACAGAAAAGTATCTAGAAATTATTCATAAATTTATCTGAACAAAAAAAATCCAGATTTTTGCTTCGTTTCTACTAATTCCACTTGCCCTATACCAGTATTGTGAAAGAATTGAATCTTTCCTCATTGCTCATCAATTACAATGTAAGAACGAACACCATGTACCTCAGCTAAGCTCATGCATTACTTTAAGCAATGTATTTTGACATAGGATGGTTCACTGAGCACCTCTGTGCCAGTGGCATTTCTCCATCTTTTCATTCAAAGCAGCACTTTTAGCACCAGATGCAATATTTGCCCACTATTCAATACTACCTCTGATTTTGACAAATAACTCAACAGACTGATAAATACATGCTGCTATACACATTCAATGCAGGAAATTTTTACTGGGTAGATAATCATGAGTATCTGCATTTTCCCCTTATTTCTATTTCAACCTTTTTGCAGTTAAGGAAGCAATGTCTTTTTTGTGTTTCAGCATGACTATTTGTTTTTCTTTCACTTGGTTTGTTTGATTTTTTTTCTTTTTTTGTGTGGGTTTTTCGGTTTTGGTTTTGTTTTATGTACTTACTCTATCCTCTACTAGACTTCTGTGTAATGTACTGTTAACTTGAATATATTTTTGTATTGAATTGCTGATAGGTTTGTGAGGATAATTTTCTTCAAGGACACTACATGACAGAAAAAATTTAGCTGTAAAGTTTAAATATTACTGTCCAAGTTTGTACCTCGAAGGAGTTGTTTAAAGAAATGGACTAATTGATTGACAAAGACCTACCTCCAGACTTTAAATGGAATTAACTTGTTACTTTCAGCATTAGTTTTGGGATGTTTGAAACAGTTAGGACTGCAACTAATCCCTAATTCAAAATTATTTTTGTAAAATAAGTTGTGGAAAATGAACACATTTTAAATTACTTTCGTATTAAAAATAAAAAAATAAACAAAAAAAACCTTCAAAGAAACTTGAAGCTTTGTAGGTGGGAAGCAACAAGCTCAGCTTTTGCATAATGCAATCACAAATATGTGTTTTTTAAAAAAATTAGTAGATTGTAAGAAAGTACTTGACAAGTATTTTCATGTATTTTACACAAATGTGATTTTGTAATATGTTTCAGCCAGATTTATTTTAAATGCTTCTTATGTAGAGATTTTTTATTCTCCCCTCTCTCACTTTTGTTGTACTTTCTCTCTCCCCCCTCCAATTTAATTTCATTTCAAATTTTCTTTATTTCTGTTTTATTTCCCTTCTTCCTCTCTTTCCTAGTCAGTACTTTGTACCATTTTATTAATAACTGGGCCAGGGGTAGTTTCTCAGGAAGGCATCTGTTGGTATGGCTTTAGAATGGAGCCAAATGCAGCTCAAGGTAACAACTTACTGGCTTCTTCCAAGAGGCAGTGTCAAGAAATACAGACCTCTACAAAAGACTGCACAGGGTTCAGTGATGGAGATTGCTGGGAAAGAGCTGATTGGAATATTATAACTAGACATGTTAATATCAAGTGAAAGAGAAATAATCCTAGCTATACAGTAGCTCTAACAGGCCAAATCCAGTGTCACTTGAAGGCAGTAATAGGAATTTTGCTGACTTCAAAGAGCATCTAATTAAGCCTTAGCAAGTCCCTTTTGGGGTCTGAGGGGTTTTTTTGCATTTTTTAAAACCACGGTATTCAGTAGATGACACAGAAATAATTGCTCTGTGCGTGTGTCACTCTTCAACCTCTGAGAGACTTACCACTCTGATGAACCGAATCTTACATTTTCTATATATTGTAGTACAATCAAAACACATTACTACCTCTTAGGGCCTACTATACCTCATTTTTTCAGACTGAAAATTTGTATGTGGCCATTGAGTCAGTGAGAACATCATAAAATTTTTTTATATATATAGTTTATTTTTGTGGGAGATAAATTTTATACGACTGTTCTTTGCTGTCATTGGTCACTGCTAACTAGGACTGGACATGTAACTCTTCTACCATTTCTGCAAGAGAGGTGTGTTTGCAGGAAAAAAAATTGCTTCAAGATGTTGAACAACAGTTTACTTTTCCTTGTGAGTGTCTTCTAACTTTTTGCTTTGTTCTCCATGTAGAGTTGCTGTCTATGATTGTACTTCAAATCGCTTGCTTGTTGAAAATGTTCCTTTAATGGTTTATCACAGTCTGTTCAGCACAATAAACATAATAGCCTCTGTGATCCCCATGTTGCTTGATTCCTAGACTTTTGTCACAGTTCCATAAAATGGGTAATAAAGTTTGGTCACAACGACCAAATTTGTAAAATCTTTGCAGCAAGTAGTCTTTTTTTTTTTTTTTTTTTTTTTTTGTCCCAGGCCCACAGGCATGTGCCTGAGGAGTTAATTTGCTGTTAGGCGCCCTGGGGGTGGGCACTTAGGAGAACTACAGATCTTACAAGGCTTCCCACAAGGTGACACAGCCATTCCTGGCCCAGGATTTCTTGTGCTGAGCTAAGGGCTAAACTGTGCACTTGGGGACCAGCAATCCTACCCACCAGACAGGGAACACCCCTGCACAAGCCAGGCTAATATGAGTTTTGTTGCCTGGTCTCAGATCCACCTCTTGGGGTTCAAGATGATGAGCCTTCTCTTCTTAGGCAAGATTGCAGTTTGCATCCAAGTTCATAGAATTTCCACTATGGTATTAAGTTAGAAAGAACACGTACTCAGAACAGTAGACACAGGGATATGTCTGGGTACTGTCTGGGGCACAAATTGAATAGCTCAGGAAACTATATTAAAACTCAGCTACCCCCAAGATTATCACAGGTAAGTTGGCAGGATTCTTCTGTCTTCTCTTCATTTGCTTTTACGTGGTCTGGTAACCTGTTACATTGAGATTTAAAGTCATAGAATCAGAATACATGATTTCTGAGTTGGAAGGGACCCACTAGGACTACCAAAGTCCAGCTCCTGGCCCTGCACAAAACAGCCACAAGAATCACACCATGTGCCTGAGAGTGTTGCCCAAATGTTCCTTGAGCTCTGTCAGGCTTGGTGCTGTGGCCGCTTCCCTGGGAAGCCTGTTCCTGGGCCTGACAACCCTCTGCGTGAAGAATCTTTTTCTGATGTGTAACCTAAACCTCCCCTGACTCAGCTTCATGACCTTTTTCTAGAGTCCTGTCCCCGGTCATGAGAGTGAAGAGATCACTACCTGCCCCTCTGCTTCCCCTCTTAAGGAAGTTGTAGACCACTATGAGGTGTCCCATCAGTCTCCTCTTTCCAGGATGAAGAAGCCAAGTGACCTCAGTGGCTCCTCATACGGCTTCCCCTCAAGGCCCTTCACCATCCTCGTGGCCCTCCTTTGGACTCTCTCTAATAGATTTATATCTTTTTTATATTGTGGTGCCCAAAACTGTACACAGGACTTAAGGTGAAGCCATACAAGTGCAAAGCAGAGTGGGACAATCACCATCCGATTAAGTCTGTGGTTCATGTCCATTGATTCATATTGGCAACCACTCCTCTCTCTCCTAAGGGGATTGTGCAGTTATTATTTCCTGAGATGTGTAGGTTTACACATTCTTTGTGTTCACTCATTTGGAGACTCTCTGGTATCAATGTCTGTCTTCCCAAGGGCTTCATTACATGTTCCCTTTGGCCTCAGTTACTTGTAAAATAATCAAAATAAGCTCACAAAAAAAACCCCCAAAACCCCTAAGTAACAACACCCATTCAGCCCTGAGTCAAATATGAGTAATTGCATTCATCACATTATATGTCCTCTTCTGCTTTGTCACCCTGCTTAGTGGTATTAAAAGATCATTCCAGGGTTGAGTCTTCCTGGTGGTCGTCTCACTGTGGTTGCCATCACTTGGCTCTTCCTGTTATTTTATCTGATGTGATGCTCCAACTGTAACCCACCCACCTGACAGGTCAGCCAAGTGGCTGAACTTCTTCTTCTCTGTGCTTGACTCCTCTTTACTTCTTAGTCATTCCCCCAACTTGCTTCACTCCCACTTCCCTTCCCAGGGCATCTCCCAATAAACTTCTACATGCTTTATTCCATGGTGAGACTATTTGTGTGTATAAAACTAATTGGCTTCTGCAGGATCAAGGCTTGCATTCTTCTAGCAGCCAAGAGTGCTTTATCCGAGATGCCTGTGGCAGGAGTCATATTAAGTTTCTGGTTTTGCTTTCCTCTGCCATCACATCTCATCTGCAAAAACATGGGGAGGAATTATTGAAAGCTGGTGCTGCCAGTGCCTTGCACAGCTATTTAATTGTCCATAGCTCTTTTCAAAACCAAACCATCTGGTCTGGTCATCATTAGAAACACAACCCAGAGCAAAGTGATTCTCCCAATCACCTAAGAGGAGTCAGATTTGTCATGCCTCACACTTCACCTGAAACCTGAATGATGCTTTTCACCCCTGCAGCTCTGCATACAAGGATGTAGAATTTTGCCTCTCAGTTCTTCCTTTTTTAATGTCCCACCATCTCTGTGATTACATTAATTTTTAAACACACGGAAGTACTTAAGTATTGTCACAGTTTAGGAATGACACTCCTGCTCCCTCCCTCAGGCCCCTCCCCAGAGAGAGACAAAAGGCAGAGATTATGAGCTAAAAGCAATTTACTGGAAACAGCGATGAGATAAGAAAATAAACAGTAACAGCAACAATATTAATAACAACAGTGTACAAGAGAGAGGGTGCCCAGGTCAGTGGGTGTGCAATTTGCACGTAAATGAAAATTACACGACCCTGAAACAACCAACAAAATGGCTGCCAGACCTTCCATGCGCCTGCTTTGACTGCAATCCCCTCCTTCTCAGAAGTGAGAATCTCTTAGTTCCACTCACCAGTGATGATGTGCATGGTATAGAATGAGAGCATAGACATGCCACATGGCTCCAGTCTCTCCTCACGGATACTGAGAAAAATTAACCCTGTCCTAGGACAAAACCGGAACAAGCATATAGCCTTTGGCACAAATAAAGGTCCAATTGCTTTATGCCTCCTCTTATCAGAAATACTACCTGTTGAAACTTAACTGAACAGCTTGTCCCCAGAAGCTGTGGATACTCAATCTCTGGAAGTGTTCACGGCCAGGTTGGATGGGGCTTTGAGCAACTTGGTGTACTGCAAAGTGTGCCTGCCCATGGCATGGGGCTTAGAATTACATAATCTTTCAGGTCCCTTTTAACCCAAAACAATCTGTGATTCTGTGATTTATTTTATCTACTTGCTCAGCCAAATGAATATGTGCCATTGTGTGTTAAATACATTGTCTGAACAGTATAGACATGGAAACACTGGAAGTCAGGTTGGATGGAGCTCTGAACAACCGAATCTAATTGAAGACATCCCTGCTCATTGCAAGAAGTTGAACTTTTAAAGGTACCTTCCAACCTAAACTGTTCTATGATTCTACAATTCCATAATCCTTGCTGTCTGGACTCCTTACAGCAAGCAAGGGTCAATATAGGTTAACGTTCTTCCTGCCTGCCTACAGGATCCATGGGCTTTGTGCCATGCTATGACATGCTAGTGATGGGGAAACTTCAATCATCCTGCCACCCCACCTCATTCACAAGTGCAAAGGAAGGAAGTCATCCTGAGCATGCACTCCACCTTGCTTCCAGATGTCCCTGGAATGCAGGTCCTGCCCTAGCTGCATTGCTGTCCCAACCATCCTCATGTCCCTCAGTTAGAATGATGAGCTCTGCTGCTCTGGATTGATTCACCTCCATGTGACAATAAGCTTTAACATGTCTTATTTCTTCACACCTTTTACTTCCCTTTGCCATTCAAACAACCTTTTGGCTTTTTGGATATGTTTCTCACTTCTTTCCATCCCATCTGTGATCTAATGCTTTTCCCCTCCTTTATCACTCTAAACTTGTAGTGCACTTGTTCCAGTATTCAAGAGAAAGCAAGCATCTTCCTGTAATTAACATCCTCTGAAGATACATGAATGTAATTACAATTACCTTGAAGATAACACTCTACTGTGGTAGCAGTTTAAGTGGGAAGCAATCTGCCTGTTTACTCTCTAAAATGAGACTGCAGATGGTTATGCCCCAAACCTGCCACATGGGATTACAATCAGCTTTTATCTGCTAGAAAAAAGGGAAATGGAAACATTAGCAGATAAGACACAAGCCTTAAAAGTGCTTCCCTACTGAGATAGGGCTAATTAAGCACAGCTAAAAACATTAGCATTGTCACATAAAGGAGGAGCTTTACATTAGTAATAAAGGCTAGGGTAAAACTGGAGCTGGAATCCAAGCATATGCTACATTAAGGCATGCTATTAAAATAATCAGTGAAAGAAAATAACAAATGAAAGTTGGGTGGATCTGAAAAACCAATAGCAGGCAGAAACATTAATTAGCAAGAGAGACAACTTAGCAAAGACAGAAGTCCCATCAAAAAACAAGATTACATTACATTATACATGAATGTCAGCTACCAAATATTATGTGGGACCACCAAAGATTATGATTTTAATTGAAGAGGGTTTTAATTCAGAAAATCTATTAAACATATGTAGTCCCTCAAGGCATTTTGTTCTTAATTCAGGGAGACGGAAAAAAATAAGCACATTTTTATTGCACTGGAACACAATTGCCATAAAACCATAGTTTTAGCAATATCACATAATAAAAAGTAAAATTTAAATCATCATTTGAAAACAAATCAGCTCAGCAGATGCACTGAATGAGTTACTTTAGTACTGCATAACATCAGAGTACTGTCTTTGAAGCTACATCATAGTCTAAGATAGGGGTTTTATGAGGCCTGATACATGCAGAAGGTGTTCACAAGAAATTACTGCTCCTAGACTGCAGCTGCACTTGGGTCCAAGACAAATTAATGTCTATCAAGGGCACTGTTAATAAGATTATTTTTGCCAAAGGTTCATTATGTGCTCAGATTGGGATTGTTTAGATTTGGTATTTTTATCCCAACAGGCAGTAAAATCAAGGCAATTCAAGCCCCAGGTAATATCATCTGCTGGAGATCCCCACATGATCCAGACTTTTGGTGTCCCCACATATGGCTGTTGTATTATGAGCAACACCCTTGAGATCCACCTCACTGTCCAGTTATAGTCACCACAACTCTCAGAGGTACCACTGACTGGTCAATAAGTTACTTTACATTGTTGCAGAGAGAAAGGGATCTTGCCCTAAACAAAGGTCTGTGAGGCAAAAACTAATGATAAAGAACTTGTGTTAGAGGTGGCCATTACACAAACCCCACTCTCACTTTTGCAAGCAGTTTACAGTCATGAGATGTGTCTCTGGTTTGGGGTATGTAACTATACAGCAGGACCATAACTGCATCTATATCTTTTTAATGCTTAAAAAAAAAAGGACATTTTTCAGAGGATACTGGTGATTCTCCATCACTTATGTCCCTGACACACTCAACGAAGTGTTACATTGTATTTTCAACAACAATACAGCAATTGCACAACACAGAAGGAATTGTCAGAAAAAATGTGTTACCTGACCAATAAGAACATTTTTTTTCATAAATAGGTTTCAGTGCATCATTATTCAGAGATTGGGGGAAGACCGGTTTTCCACTAAAATCTTTAGAATGAAATTGTTTCATCAGCACTTAATTGTCTATGCTGGGAATGAAAGCTGTCTTCCTTCTATCAGAATTTGACACAAAACACTTTGGTTATGTGCAAGTGTGTTTTACATGAAAAGAGTCCCCATCTTTCTTAACCAATACACACAATTAAATAGTATAGTGCTTGATTTCAATAGGAAATAGGCTTAAGAAAGGAAGATCGGAAGATTTCATTTCCTATGGAACACAGGAAACATTTATAATCTTCTGTCTATCCCCTTTCCCTTAACAACTTCAAGGCTCCAATTCTTTTTGGCAATTAGCCTTGACCTGTAAAGGATGACCTCTACTATTGCCTTTTCCTCATGAGGCCTTGACTAAAATCAGCTTGTAGTGCACAGCTTTACCTTTGCGCTTCTCTGAACTCTGTATTATGGGGAAATCTCAAAGCCTTAAATAAACACTTAGGACATGCAGCCCTGAAAGTTACTGGTCATGGATCAGTAATGGCTTTTCTAGTAACACAAAAACCTGCAAATCATGAAGCTAAACAGGCACAGTTCAGGGTGCACACAAATGACAGATGCACGGAAGAAAACAGTGATGGGGAGGGGGGTGAAATCTTGCTGGAGTTGCCTATGGCAATAATTTTTTAGGAGTAATAGATCTATATCATAAAAGTGAAGATCAGTTAAAGTTGCAACCTCTGCTCCATATACAAAGCCTAGTGAAAGACATCATTTATTTATTTATTTATTTATCTGTCAAATTATATGCCAAAAAAAAAGCAGCAAGACAGAATTGGAGAAAAGAGAGAGAGAGTGGGGCAAATAATGCATGAGCATGGCAAGAAGAAAGCCTGGCAAGAATGCTTTTGGCCCAAGTACTGACCACAAAGACATGACCAAAAAGGTGTGTATGGCTCTGCTCCTGCTGTCCTCAGGAGATCAGACTCCAGGCACTCTTCATGAAGACCAGGCTTAGGACAAGAAATGCCCAGCTCAGTTTGTCTTTCTAAATGAAAACTATGTCCAGGGCTCTGAAGTTTGGTTAATTGCTTGGATATGAAAAGTTTTCAAAAAGAGCCACATGCACATATGCAGAGCAGAGGGTATCCCAAAGAGTATCAGCAGGTTGGAACCACTGTCACTGCTCACATCAGCTGTTTGAGATGGAAAGCTGCTGATACTGTGCTATTTACATAACCTGCTTTCTTTATTTATGGAAATTCAGAGGCTAACACACAGCCCTTAGTAAACTTAACATTTTGTTGTTGGCTTAAGTATAGCTGTGAGTTACTCTAGAAAATGAAAAATGAGGTAACAGATCAATAAACTATTCAGAAGTAACCACTCTCTGACTCTCCCACTCTATAACAGGTGGCACAGCAGTTCCGTTAAACTCTACAACAGAGTTTCTTTGAAATACTCTTACTAGTAAGGATAGGGCTTCTCCTGATGTACCTTGGGAAGCTCACAGGCATAGTACAGTATAGGAACCTACTTCAGATGATGCTGATCATCCTGTTCCAAGGACCTGAGGGTCTTAGCAGGATGTGGTCCTGAATTTGGCCTCACTTTAGTTCCCTCCATAAGGCAACTGTGCTGTACTTGGAGTGTTAAATTGGCTTACATGAGATATCCCTTTCACCCATTGTTGTGGGTTTCAGTAAAAGGATCCAGTAGAAACTAAGCAGAGAAAAGCCAACTTTCATCTGAGAACTTCTCATTTTTAAAATTCAGAGCACCTCCACCAGAACCTCTGTTTTGAAATGGGTTTTTGAGATGTACAGACATGATTTTACACTGCTGGGAAGATGATGCATAGGAGATACAGTCACTTTAGGTGGATGTCCTTCTCTGTTTCCTACTGACAAAGTCCAAAGGCTTCCCTGCTTCAAGGTGACAGAATCCCTCAGCAACAGGACCCTGCAATAATGTCAGCAATGCGAATCTTTAGGATAGCCTGTTCTTCCCCACCATGTGTTCAAGGGTGGTTCAAGACACTTTGAGAGCATCAGTAAAGTGAGTGGGTGTCCTCATAATTTATGGAGGTGAAAAGGACTGAACTAGAGTGGCCACACAATGTTTTCAATAGAGACAAACTCCCACAAGCTAAGGAGGGCTGAGCCCAGGAAGCAGTGGGTTAGTAGCAAATAAAAAAAGTAAATTAAGTGTTTGGTGTTGATGAAAAGTTAGCATGTTTTTCTTCAGTTAAAGGTCAAACAAGTAGCCACATTAACTGTTTTTCTGCTTTTAGGCAGAGATCTGTGTCACCAAACTTTAGTCATTTAGACTTAGATGTCTCATCTAAGGTTTTCATCAGCCAGAGGGCAATTCCTTCCTTCCTAAAGTGTGGGTCTAAGCTGGGTGGGATGAATCATTCATCCCTCCCTACTGACTGTTCAGGAAGCTGAGATAGTGATGCTAACTTAGCTCAAAAAAAGTGAATATGGGTCGTTTCCAATTACATTGCTGAGCTGAGCAACTCCTACTCATGAGCAATTGCTCTAACCCCTGCACTCCTCTTCCAGGTATGTCTCCAAAGGCAGATAAGTCAGTTGTCTTCATCACATGCACAATGTAGGTGCATGAAATCCAGAATGAGATTCAGGCTTTGTGTCCCAGTTTCACAGAAACAATTAAGTGCAGACTAGGAGAGGGACAGGGTCAGTATAGACAGTCGTGTCCCCTCTGAACCAGCACAACCCATTGCCTGGAGCAGGCAGGCATTCCTACACTAGTCCCTTGAATGGGACTGGGACTCATCAAAGGCTAGGGTAAGGTTGTGGTTTAACCCCAGCTGGCAACTAAACCCCACATAACTCACTCTTCCCCAGTGAAATGAGGGAGACAATCAGAAGAGTAAAAGAGAGGAAAATCTGGGTTGAAATAAAGACAGTTTAATAGGTAAAGCAAAAGCTTCCTATGCAAGCAAAGCAAAACAAGGAATTTATTCACTTCTTCCTGTGGGCAGGCAGATGTTCAATCATCTCCAGGAAAACAAGGGTCTCTCATGCATAGTGGTGACTTGGAAAGACAAATGGCATCACTTCAAATGTGTGTCCCCCTTTTGTCCTTTTCTTCCAGATTTTATAGACTGAACATGTCATTGGTATGGTATGGTATGGTATGGTATGGTATGGTATGGTATGGTATGGTATGGTATGGTATGGTATGGTATGGTATGG